>JACGAQ010000798.1:0-89179 GCA_014119065.1 Orius insidiosus
AAACCATCTATCGATGGTATAACAATAAGAATAATCTAAAATATTTAACAAATAGACCAACAGGGTCTTCCAGTCTCCATTCCGGAAAACCATCTATCGATGGTATCACAATTATACAGAAAAAAATAGTTACCCAACTAAGGTCCTTAGTTCTTTTTTCGATTCGATCTCAACCCCAAGCATCTTTTCTACTCCTTCCACCACTTCGACTGTGGAAGTTTCAAAAAGTTTGTCCGGATTTACCGTCGAAAGCTTTTTTTTTTAATAATTATAAAAACATAGATGTCAACGGCATGTTATCAATGACGACGCATAACCTTTAGAAAGGTTTCTGATAAAACAGGGACGTTTAGTTTTAAAATAATGGATTATAAACTGGAAGATCGTTGGAGAAGATATGAAAAATAGAATTTTTAGGAGAAGGGCAGGTGCGTTTAATTAAATTTCTTTCTTTTTTTTCTGTTCATAGTTTGTCTACAAAGCAAGAGATGTTGAAACAGATCTGATAGTTGCCGTCAAGAAAGTAAGTTACCATTTTGGGATTACTGACTTTTTATTTTCTTTAGATAAAAGTCGGAAGCCAGGGAAGCAAGAGATGGCATCAACCGTACAGCATTACGTGAAATCAAACTTCTTCAAGAACTTCACCTATCAATATCATCGGACTTATCGGTAAAACGACAAAATTCAATCATAAATTAATCAAATTTCTTTAGACGTTTTTGGCTACAAGTCCAACGTTTCTTTAGTCTTCGATTTCATGGATACAGATCTTGAAGTTATCAAAGATACCGTATTTGTTTTGACACCAGCGCATGTCAAAGCTTACACATTGATGACCCTTCAAGGCTTAGAATACCTGCATAATAACTGGATACATTAAGCCAAACAATCTTCTGATAAACAGCGAAGGTGTACTTAAAATAGAGATTTTGGTTTAGCGAAGTTTTTTGGATCTCCTAATCGTATTTATACTCATCAAGTTGTCACTCGTTGGTACAGGTATGTTTTGATGAAGATAATTTTGTTTTATTTGATTTTTAGGTCACCTGAGTTACTTTTGGGAGCCAAAATGTACGCCACAGGCGTTGATATGTGGGCTGTCGGTTGTATCGTCGCTGAACTTCTGCTTCGTGTACCATTTTTACCTGGTGAATCTGATTTGGACCAGTTGACCAGAATTTTTTTTTTTTTGTGGGGACACGGAACAATCGTGGCCTGGTATGACGTCGCTTCAAGATTTTATACAGTTTAAAACGTTCCCTGGGACGCCGT
The DNA here is from genome assembly GCA_014119065.1 of Orius insidiosus. Taxonomy (NCBI): domain Eukaryota; kingdom Metazoa; phylum Arthropoda; class Insecta; order Hemiptera; family Anthocoridae; genus Orius; species Orius insidiosus. The sequence goes on from JACGAQ010000798.1 coordinate 1,276, forward strand.
TGAAGCACATTTACTGCGGCGGGTGATGATTTGTTAGATTTGATCTCTTTATTGTTGATGATCAACCCGATGCAAAGGATCAACTGCCAACAGGCTTTGAAAATGCCATATTTTAGGTATTCTATATTAATAATTATTTATTTTATTTTTTTCTTTTATCAGTAATAAACCAGCTCCCGCACTGGGATCTCAACTTCCTTCCAAGTTCTTTGAGGCAACCGCAACCAAAGCCAGGATCGAAAAGAAAACTAATTGAATCATCAGGAGGTACAATTTTTCGGCTAGATTTATTTTTCTTGTTCGGGGTTCAAAAATTGGCAATTTTGGGATTTTTTAAAATGATTTTTTGTCCACAAAACCCTGTTTTTACAGGACTTATGAAAGTTTCCCCCATTTTTTTGGCAGAAAAATGCCATTTTTACTGAATTTTAGGAATGGGTTTTGCTTGCTAAATTGGGGATTCCCTAGGTGTTAATTAGAAAATTACTAACCTTTTCTTTCTCTTTTGTTTCAGCAAAAAAAGACTGCAATTTGATACTAGCCTTTAAACTTAATTTTTTTTTTACAATAAATGTTGTTTATGATGAATAGCGTTATTTACATTACGAAATTTATTTTTGAGACTTTATGGACGCTTTTTTTTTTTTGGGCTTGGGAGGTATAATGTAAGATGTGCTTTCTCTTCGTTTGTCTTCTTCTTCAGCCTCTTCTACGGCTTCTTTAACTTCTTCTTCTGCTTCTTCTTTCGCTACTTCTGCTTCTTCTTTCGCTTCTTCTGCTACTTCTACTTTTGATTCTGCTTCTTCTCCTTGTTCTCCTTTGTATTCTGCTTCTTCATCTTGTGTGTCTTCTGCTTCTTCGTCTTGTGTGTCTTCCTCCTCTTCTTCTTTTGGTTCAGGATCGATATTTATAATGGACGACTTTGGCGATTGATGGTATATTTGTTTTGCGTTTCTTGGTTTTCTTTTCTTTTTGCCGATGTCCTCTGTATCGTCGAGATCGTTGGCCATGATGATGACTTTAAGGAAGAAAAGAAGCTCGTCATCAACTCGAGGGTCGCCCGGGCAATATTTTTTCTTCAATCCCAAAGAAGACTTTTGCTCTCGTTTTCTCTGTTTTCGCTTTTGCTTCCGTCTTTTCAGCTCTTCCTGACAAGGCTCGCATTCGCATTTTCGACGTTTTTTCCTCTTTTTGAAAAGCTGATCAAAGAGTCCTTCAGGCTCCGGGACGATTTGTGGCTCCTCTTCTTTTTTCTCTTCATCTTTGTTCTCTTCATCTTTGTTCTCTTCATCTTTTTTCTCTCCTCCTCAATCAGGGCGTCCACTCGCCTTCCTTTGGGGCAGTAACCTGGTAGGCATTTTAAAAGGCCTGAAGCCCAGGGCAATCTGAAAATTTAAAAAGAAAAAAAAAAAAAAAGCTCAATTTTGTTTTATTTGATCCCCCTCCCTCCCCAAAATTTCTATCTTTTCTTTTTCTTCCTTTCAACCCTTTCTATCTCTTTTTCACTTTTCGTTTCAGTCACTGTCTGGCTCATTTCGATGTTTTTAAATGAAGACTCAGAAGCTTGAGCTGTCACGTCCCCCTTTTTCTTGTCTCTTTTCGATTTTTATCTTCGCTTCTACGTCGTTTTTTAGGGGCAGACTCTTCTTTGACCTTTTCTTCAGCTACTGTAGCGTTTCGAAGATCTTTTTCGGTCACTTCTGGCTCTTTTTCTTTTCTTTGGACCTTTCTTCTCTCTTCCTTTTTCCCTTTTCATCACCGCTTCTTGGTTTCTTTCTCTCCTTTGGCACTTCTTCTTTGGGAGTCGCATCTCCTTTCGGCGTTTCTTCACCTTTTTCTTTTTCTCTTCTTTTTCTCAGCAGTTTCTTGGTTTTCTCATGAGTTCTTCTTTCACCTTAGCTTCCCAATCTTCTCTAAATAGGCAGTAACCTGGTAAACATTTTAAAAGTCCACTCGCCCACGGAAGCCTGAAATATTTAACCTATAACATTAAAATTATGTTAAAATTCGCTTACCCTTTTGGATAATATGAAGGGTCTGAAGATAAATTGCAGTAGCTGTGTGGGCAAGGAATTTTTTCTTTCGATGTTGCTGTGCTTGCTTTACTTCCTTTACTCACTTGACTTCCTTTCCTTCCCTTTCCACCTTCCTTCTAAAAAAACGAAGAAATAATTTTTTCTACAAACTCATGAGCCAAATTTTTACCTTTTTATCTCGTTGGGCCTCCATTTCGTCCAATTCTCATTCTTGAGGGGCTCTGGGTCTCAAAATCAAGCGAAATTTTATTTATTTTATTTTATTGCATTTTACATGTGTCAAAAAGTGACAAATGTTTTTTTTTATATTTTGAAATGAGGGGCACAAGGATTTTTATTTCAGAGGATGAAAACAAAGTCTGAACCATTTTTGAACCAAAAATGAACAACCTAACCTCACTAAAGTAAAATGTAGTTGTAAAAAGAGCCAACAGATGCCAGCAGATTATTTTTGGACATCAAACTGGACTAAAATAACCAAATAAGTCGTCACAGCAGAAACTATCTTCTGAAAAAGGTCACAAATTTGGTATATAAAGTTAAAATACCGAATGGATTAGAGTAAAATCCAAATTGAAAAAATTAGATGCTGTAAAGTTCATTTCTCTTTTTGCCCCAATATGAAACTTTAATTTCTCCTTAAAAAAAAAGTTATTAATGTTATTAATAATTTTTAAAATTACCTCGCTGGCGAGCGATGTTGTATCTTCCATCATTAAATTGAAGAGGTTAATATTGAAATTTTTAGCCTAAAAACAAAAGTCTGGTGAATAAGCAAGTTTTTCTCATTTTAGCGACGCTAAAGCATACCTTTTTTTGGTCGTCGAACAAGGAAAAACGACGACAAAGCAGACATAAAAGAAAAAAAGAAACCACAACGATTTGGTGAAAGCGACTGCAATATCTCGTCCCATTACTATTATAATCGTGTAAAGATTCGTAATCAACTGCATAAAACAGGTCGAAATAATCAGAAGATTTTGAACAGAAAACAACTCGTTGAGAGCTACAGAAGCCTCTAAAAGACGATTGAAACATTCGGTGATAACCACAATTTTCTCCCTTCTTCCCCTGTAGTTTTCGGTTGTCGACAAAACATACAACTCCTCCGTTAAAAAATCCAAGAAATACTTAACAAAATAGACGCTTTCGGAAAACAAAAATGCCACCGAATAATAAACAATGTGTATATAAATTGTAGAAATGTTAAATATATCTTGTTATAAGTCGAATTCTAAGAAAGCTCGATTTGAGGCTTTTGTCCCTATAAAAATGGCGACGAATAATAAAATGATAAAAAAATGTTTTCGATTTTTCATTTTTTTCGGCCTTAAACCGTATTTCGAGAGTGTTTGTTTGACAGCCATGATCAAACGGATGGCAAAATTGAGTTTTTGATATCCGAAAACGAAACAAATTAAACTCTAAGAAAGGGAAGCTAAAAACATAATTTTTTGGGCGATCAATAAATAATCTAAAACTCGATAATAATCGTCTTCTCTTCTCGTGTAAATAACGTACAAAACGTGGCTGAAAACCAAAGTAAGAACCGCCCCAGAATAAAGAAGAGACAAATATGATATTTTGTAGTATCCTGGAAAACTTGTAAAAGGAAAACAACCAAACGCTCTGCTCAAAGTGTACATTTCGACTAAAAGACGTTTCCTCTTAATTTGCTATTGTATATTGACATAAAAATATATCATATTTTTTTATACATTATTATAATGGAATGAAAATAGATTCTCTTATTTTGGTTTTTTTTGACAGCGTAAATTGAAAAATCGATGCCTTTTTGTTGAAAAGGTTTAATGAGATATATTCTGTTGATCCCACGAGCATCCTGATTTAAAAAAAAGCCAAAAATTTACGTTTGAAATTCCCATAAAACTAAATTGTTACTAAAATTAATTATCTTGTCATTTTATTATTTTTAAATAAAAATCTGTTTAAAATTTCACAGAAACATAGTAAATAATCACATTTTAATGAAAATAAATTTTTAAAATTGCATTTTCTATTTTTAATTTTTTTAAATTTATTATTCGGCAGACATCTTGGTGACGTCAGAACATGGCACAAATCTTTGGACTTCCCCACTCCTCCTGACCAAGTATTCGATAGACACATAATCGATTTCGAACCTTATTTGATTTTTGTTATTATTTATTTCAAAATCTTATTTATATTTAATATTTTTAGGTTTAACTTTATTTCTTTAATCTTCTAAAATAATTATTGGTATTTTTTCTCTTTTGGTTGGTATTACTTTTTGGTGTTATAAAAAAATCATTTGAACTCTCCAACCATGCATAAAAGTATTTATTTTAGTGGCGATCGATTTCGGGTGCCATGTCATCACCCTCCTCAAGCCTGTCACAAAGTAAGTAACATTTTGATTATTAATTATAAACAAATTTTTTTTATTTAACTATTTGAAAATTAGGAAAAACCAATGAAGTTAAAAATTGAAATCTAATGTTTTAAAAAATCGAATAATGCTAAAATAATTAAATTAATAAAACCTTTATAATAATTTTATTTTGTTTTTGTTTTTCTCCTACTGAAACCTTTTTAATGTCTATGTCCTTTATCTGTGTACCAACTAAATTTGTTTTATAATTATTTTTCTCTTTATTTTTTTATCACATGCCTTAATTTATTTCTACTGTAATTTAATAATCAACTAATTTTACTTTAATGTTTAAATAAAATAATAATCAATGTTTAAATAAATAAATAAATAAATAAATAAATAAACAAACACTACACTCTTTGACAACTAATTACATTACTTTTTGACTAGAATTTATATTTATCACAGTTTATCATAATCTATCACATAATTATTAAAACTTTTACGGCCTAAAATACATAATTTTTACTTGTTCTTCTGGTAAGTATTTATTAAATTTTGGTATGCATTGCTTATTCCATAATTATCTAACTGTATATTGCAATTGTTTTTTTTCAGTTTAATATGGTATTTTTCCAGCCATAATAGTTTGTCGTGATTTTTTCTCGATTTACAATTACTGGGTTGTCAAAGTCAAAGGTATGATTATTATCTACTGCATGCTTAGCTAAACCTGTTTACATTCTTTTTTGTTTACAGTTCTTCTTGCTGGTCTACTCTATTTTTCAGGAACTGGATAGTTTTACCTATGTACGTTACATTTTTTCCTTCATTTTTACAGCTTAAACAGTTTATTTTATAAATTACATTATTATTTTCCTGTACCTTCTTTGGTTCTTTTATACTCGGTAAAATGTTTGTATTTTGTTTTTATGTAATAATAAAAGTTGAAATTGTTTTTAATAAATTCATTTTTCTTACACAACTTAACAATGTTTTCTGTCAGCCCTTCCACATATCATAGTTATACCAATAGTATCAATACATAAGGAAGACGTAGACAAAATTTTAGGAGACCTAATAAGTTGGACAAAAACATTAAATTTACCATAGAAAAGGAAGATGAAAATGGATACCATTTTTGGATTTATTTATCTCTCGTGACAATCAGAATAACTTCTTAATTAATATATATCAGAAACCTAATTGTTCAGGACGTGTTCTAAACTATCACTCTCAGCACCCGCTCCAACAAAAATAAATATAGTCAGTAACATGGTCAAAAAAAACACTACAGCTTAGTGATTTTATGTTTCACAAAAACAACCTAAAAAATCTGTATGATAATTTAAGTAAATATAATTATCCTAAAAAGCTGCTTGACCGGGTAATTAAAAAAGAAAAAATAAAGTTTTTCAATAACATAAAACCACATACAAGTCTACAGGCTGACAAAAGCTTCATAGGATTTTTATATGTGGAAGGGCTGACAGAAAACATTGTTAAGTTGTGTAAGAAAAATGAATTATTAAAAACAATTTCAACTTTGTAGTTTTTTTTTTGGGGCTTATCCTGGTATAATTTATACGTTGAGGTGGGTTTATGGACGTAGACATGCTGTCCAGTATAAACACAATTTTGATTTTAAAAACGTGAAAATCCTTCATGGGGAAAAAAATACATTTAAAAGAGTCATGTTAGAAAATATAAATATTTAACAATCCAACATCTGTAAATAATCGTGGACCAAATGAAAATATTAACGCTCTTTATACAAACCTCCTTACTCTAATTAAACAAGCATGATAATTTAGACCTAGGTGCTGTTAATTGGTATGTACAGTTTAATTTAAAAAAAAAAAAAAAAAAAAAAAAAAAAAAAAAAAAAAAAAAAAAAAAAAATGTGATATCTTAATGAATTGGCAATATTAGAACATAATGTTTAATAAAGAATATGAGTTATATAAAGCAATAATCTAAAATAAGGGAAAAAAAATCGCTATATTAGACCTTTTTGATTGGGATATAAAACATTTTCGTGAGTCATGTTGGCAACACTAATTTTCAGTAGGGAAGGAAATTGGAGGGAAAAGGAAAACATAAATAAAAAAAACCTTCTTCTTTCGATTTTCTAATAACTGTGATAATTCAATTTTAAAAGCTTTAACGTTTATTTTAAACATTTTAATTTATAGAGAAAATCGTATATTTTATTTATTTATTTATTTATTTTAATTTTAAATCTTTTATAAGAAAATTCGTCAAAGTCGATTAATGCCAAAAAACCCAAAATCAGGTAAAAGGGGGGAAAAAAAAAATATTTTTTACTTTTTAAACCTATTTATTTAATAAAATCAAAAATTGAAACATATTATTAACAAAAGTTTCTCCAACATACAGGTTGAAAGCTCAAAATCCCGATTAAATTGATTCTCAAAAGATTGCACCACGTGGGGACGCTTCTGTTTCCAGTAAAAGACGTTTTTTGCGATTTCCTTACCTGTTTCGATACAGCTAAGATTTCGCCGACAATGTTAAAATTTAAGTGTTACTCTACAAAAATCGAATTTTACCTTTTATTCATCAACGAAAATGAAATATGTAAGTAATTATATCAAAATTTCTATACTTGTTCTTACCTTGATCTTGTATTGTTCTGTAGAGCCCTGAAGAGGAAAGAGAAATCTTTCGAAACTAGTAGGCGATTATGAAATAAAATTTATTGAAATCTACTTCCTGGATTATCCATAAACCCACTCAACGCAATTTCAACTTTTATTATTACATAAAAAACAAATACAAACAATTTTACCGAGTATAAAAGAACCAAAGAAGGTACAGGAAAATAATAATGTAATTTATAAAATAAACTGTTTAAGCTGTAAAAATGAAGGAAAAAATGTAACGTACATAGGTAAAACTATCCAGTTCCTGAAAAATAGAGTAGACCAGCATAGAAGAACTGTAAACAAAAAGAATGTAAAACAGGTTTAGCTAAGCATGCAGTAGATAATAATCATACCTTTGACTTTGACAACCCAGTATTGTAAATCGAGAAAAAATCACGACAAACTATTATGGCTGGAAAAATACCATATTAAAACTGAAAAAAACAATTGCAATATACAGTTAGATAATTATGGAATAAGCAATGCATACCAAAATTTAATAAATACTTACCAGAAGAACAAGTAAAAATTATGTATTTTAGGCCGTAAAAGTTTTAATTATGTGATAGATTATGATAAACTGTGATAAATATAATTCTAGTCAAAAAGTAATGTAATTAGTTGTCAAAGAGTGTAGTGTTTGTTTATTTATTTATTTATTTATTTATTTAAACATTGATTATTATATTTTATTTAAACATTAAAGTAAAATTAGTTGATTATTAAATTACAGTAGAAATAAATTAAGGCATGTGATAAAAAATAAAGAGAAAAATAATTATAAAACAAATTGTTGGTACACAGATAAAGGACATAGACATTAAAAAGGTTTCAGTAGGAGAAAACAAAAACAAATAAAATTATTTATAAAGGTATTTTATTAATTTAATTATTTTAGCATTATTCGATTTTTTTAAAACTTAGATTTCAATTTTTAACTTCATTGGTTTTTCCTAATTTTCAAATAGTTAAATAAAAAAATTTGTTTATAATTTAATAATCAAAATGTTACTTACTTTGTGACAGGCTTGAGGAGGGGTGATGACATGGCACCCGAAATCGATCGCCACTAAAATAAATACTTTTATGCATGGTTGGAGAGTTCAAATGATTTTTTTTATAATTCTAAAATAATTTTTAATTCTTATTTGAGGTACTGTAAGTGAAATCTTTGAAATAAAATAAAAATTTTGTATAAATTTTCGGATTTCTTTTGTTTTTTTCAAGTTGGCCATGGAAACCATGCCTTCGGCGAATTCCCAGAAATGAGGTCTTAAAATTTTCATTCCACGTCGAGATCCCGGACTAGTAACATCGTGATGATTTTTCTCCCGCTGTAAGTTTTTAAAATTTATTTATTCTTTCGAAAATATTACAAGCGTATAGTTCACAAAATTGTTTACTACATAATCCGATTTCTTTTAAAAACTTTTTTTAAATTTTTTATTTTTATTTATTTATTTTTTTTTTACTCATTACGGGGCACGGTGATTTTTGACATTCATTTAATAAATTAATGTTGAGCTAGCTCCTCTAAGGTAGATTTCTTTCTTTCTTTTTTTTTCCTAAAAATTAATTAAATTTTAATATTAATTTTTTAGTTTAATTAAAGAAATTTAAATTTTTTAGGAGCCAAAATTGGACACAACTCACAAGTCCTGACAGGACTTTATTCGGAAAGAAAAGAAAACCCGACGTGGAGGGTATTACAGTAACAAGGAAGTTAACAAACTGGTAACAACATAGATTTTTTTTTGCATATGATAAGGTGATGCATATGATTTTCAATTACCAAATTGCCAGTTAACATTTTATTTCATTTTTGTTTTATTTCAGGGAAGGAAGAAGAGCTCTAAATTTCATGACCTACCTTTTTGCGAATTTAAAAGTTCGCAACAGGCCCCGACAGGACTTGTAAAGAATGGAAACTACACTGGTATAAATTTTAATTTGGTTTTGTTTTTCATTGCTAAATTAAGAAACTTTTTTAAAATTTTATTTTACTTATTACAGGCCGCAGGATGTTTATGTCAATCACAAATTGAGGAGTTTACATTCTGGACTTGAGGAAGCTTCAACATTGAAAATGCTGTTTAAGATAAGTCTTACTGTTGTTTTTTTACTAAAGGGTTTTTGGTTTATGCGAATCGCGCAAATAGGGAACGTTTATTGGATGCTATTAAATTTCTTACTGTAAACCGTATTTCGAGAGTGTTTGTTTGACAGCCATGATCAAACGGATGGCAAAATTGAGTTTTTGATATCCGAAAACGAAACGAATTAAACTCAAAGAAAGGGAAGCTAAAAACATAATTTTTTGGGCGATCAATAAATAATCTAAAACTCGATAATAATCGTCTTCTCTTCTCGTGTAAATAACGTACAAAACGTGGCTGAAAACCATAGTATTCGAAAATCACAAAGAGCTTGAACATGTCTGTTCCAAGCAGCAAGAGGTGCTGCTGGCTTTCTTCGAAATCTACCTCCTTGGTGAGTTTTTAAAATTAATTATAAATAATAATTATAATTGCCTCAATTATTTTAATGGTCACATGAAATAATGATCACATCTTAATGCTTATTCAGATCTTAATGTTTTCTGATCAGAAAGACCTTTCTAGACTCTTTTCCCTTTTTTTCCACAATTTTTTTTTTTTTTTTTTTTCGGAGAAGCAATTATTTCGGTAGCGAATGCTGAGGTAGTTATGTTTAGGATCAAAATTTCACTGAATTTCAACTTTTAAACATAAAAGGCGACCGCCATATTAAGTTTTTCGGCCAGTTTCTTCCGCAACATTTCACGGGGTCAATTTTCATCTTTTTGGCGACGAGAACCCAGATTTTTGGCGAATCTTCTGTCGTAGCTTGCTGAAAATGTCAAGGTTTCTTTTAATTTTTAAAATGGTGAAGACCAGTATGTCTAAAGCTTTGTCGCAACTTAAACGGAATAGGGAGGAGTCCTTTCGATCACTTATCCATTTTGTTTTTCTTTTCATAAAAGAGCATGTATCTAAAAACAAAAATACTAGAGGGAGAAATGGTGAGGCAAAAATGTTACCCTTTGCAGTTGAAGATTTCATCGACGGTGACAGGAGTGATAACATTGTCGCTACACCGGAACCAAATATCTTGAAATCGTAAATAACATACAATGTCCGCCGTTTAAATTGTTCCCTACATGTTCAATTATTGCATAAAGCGAATAAACATGAGGATCGACGGATTGAGATGACAGAAACGGAGACATGTCTAGTTCCAAAGGGAATTTAACTGCAGTTGTTTTCTTATTTATTTTGGCGAAGGAAACCTCGAACCGCTTTAAATGTATTACTAAATCTTCTGGTAATGTCCAGAACCCAATTTGTTTTGTCATGAGCTTGTAACATTTGCAAATTTGACAATCGATTTTGGTGTCCAATAATTCTTCTTTGGTGAACATCCTTAGGCAATTTACCAAATCAGTCTCGCAGTCACTTATTTCAATCGAAACACTATGAGATTTTTCTATCATTTTGGATGAAGTGCTGAAATAAAAACAATTTTTAAAAATTTTACTTTATTTTTACTGCGCAATCCGCAACACTTTAATACTAAATGACATGGAAGAGGAAATGACTTTGATAACTAAGGCAGGGTTGGTGGCAGATGCGTACGTGGCACTTGCGTACACCCAATTAAGAGTGTGCACTTGCGTACACAGCAGTCCAACTATGTACGCAAATGCCACCTTTAATTGGATGTACGCAAGTGCCACCGTACGCATCTGTCACTACACCCTAAGGCAACGGTCATACGTCCTGCTTTAGAGGGTTGTTTCCGTTTTTCCCAATGATATTGCAGGGGACAGCCGAAGCCACAATTAAAAAGTAAAGTCTTGCTTTGAGAAGCCATCGTCTTGTCTTTTGCCAAAGAAAAACCCTCCCCGCTTGCGACTTTTGGACATCTGGCCAATTGAGCAATAATGGGCATCTCACGACGTGTTTAGGCTTAAAAGCCAAGCTATTCTCCTGCCACAGTCATCTTTGTCTTTTTTTGGTGAAAATATCGCCGTCGAGACTTCATGGACGGAAAGGAGGAAACAAGCCGTTTTCTTGGACCTTACCGTTGCCATGGCTCTCCAGGAGATTAAGCCAACATCGCAACAAAAACTTGAATTTTTTTAAGTTTATCATAATAGGGACAGCGAGAATTCCCGTCTACACAGATCAAAACAGAAGGGCGAGTTTTGTCTGATACTTAGAGACCTCTCGCGGAGAGGATTTCTCGCAGCTCAAATCATCTAAATTGCGCTACAGGAAAAGATGCACAGTGAAAACCCACCTATTTATCATGAAATTTTTACTTAAAATTTACATATTTACCAGCATGATGAGCAAACGATTTTGGATTCCAACTCCGCCATGAATATTGAATTTAAAATGCATTTGCAGTCGAATCTGTCACACTCTTCATTCTTAGTCTCATGTAAAGAGAGGAAAATTGAATTGAATAATTCATGAGGGTCTTGATGATTATTTTCTGCGAAATTCGGGTGATGACGCCATATCGTGAATAACACTTGAAAAGGGTTTCCAACGAAGCGATCATCATCGTAGAAGTACTAAAAAATAATATAATTGTGTTTTTGCATTTTTTTCTTTGGAAATACCTCAACGGAAAAAGAAGAGAATAAACAAAAAAAGCAATCTTTTTCATTTGCAAGGCAATTGTGACTGCATGATAAAACATATTCTTTTAACTTCGGCGTATGCAAAAGAGCTTGTAGTATAACATTCAGATAGCAAGTGTTACCTAAATTCGCCAAACCTCGAACGACTAAAATTAGCATTTAATAATTATCTGATAATATAGGGTGAACATACCAACGGTGGGACGACTTTCCTTCATTATATCTTTCAAGGATAATGGTTTCCAAGGTTCCACAAAGTTTTTGGAAGACTTTTTTCTTTTCTTCAGCAAGAGTGGTTCGAGTTTCTCAAAATCAGCATCAATCGAACAGGCCGTACAGTTAATCCTCCAGTTTAATAATTCGACCCCTGAAAACAAAGAAAAGAACACCTCAAGTTTTTACTCTACAGATAAAATTCTTACTAAGAAAGTGATTTTCTCCTTGAGAATGAGAGTATGAATGTTTTCCATGGCATCCGATGTGGGCACAAAGAAGGCAGATGTAAAGTCGACACTTATCAACAGGCCATTTGCAGTCAAAACACGTATGCTAAAGAAAATTCCTTGTAACTACTAAGCTAGTAATTTAAGAAGGATGCATAGATAAAACATTTATAGCAACCAATAAAATTAGCTTATTTTAACTATCTATAAGTCTAATTTTGTGTTTAACCTTTTGATTTTTCCGAAGGATCTTGAAAATTTTTTTAATTATTTCAATATCTACAGACTCCCGAATATTCTCTATGTGACGGCACCCGCTCATTGTTAGTTTTCCTTTTATCTTTTTAATGAGCTACTGTAAAGAATAAATTAATTGTTAATATTCAATCAAAGTTCACTTACCTGGAGTATTAATAATTATAATAAATATTAAAGAATTTAAGAAAAAAAATAAAGACGCGTAAATCCAATCCAATAACTTAAAAGTTCATAAAATCAGGCTTCTCGTTATTCCCGAGAAAAAAATAAACAAATTAAAATTAAAAACAAATAATTAGTTACCTTTTCTTATGGCGTACAAACGTTTTGGATTAACTGGAACAAAAGTTGGAGTAAGAAAGAAAAAAAAAAGGATGCAGTCGAGAAACCAAGCCAAGTACATACAACTGAAAGAATAAAGCACATTGGTAGGTAGGGACACGAACGATACCTCGATACTAAAAAAATTACGGGAGGGCCATCTAAAAGAATCGACATTAGCGCTCCGGAATCGTAACGGAACTAAGCTTTCCCCCTCTGAAAAATAACACCCCCGTCTATCAGTGCGTACACCCTGAACCAAAAACATTTTTGTTATGTACGATAGTACATATATTACTCTGTGATTTTTGTCGATGTTATCAGTAATAGCAAGCCTATGTGATACTGATTCAGTATATTGTTTCCTTTGTCATCTTTATTATTATTTTTTAGAAGCTTAATTTCATTAATCATATAACACACATATACATTGTATATCAAGCTAAAATTATTTTCTTCAAAATTATCACATAATAAAACAAGTTGGCAAGGCCGTGTAACCGCCATGGATAGCCGTTGTCCATTTAAATTCAAGTTTTAACATAAGTTATGTTTATATTTTAAGCAATACACCTAAATTGCTGCGAAAAAATTCAATGCTGCTCATATTTCCCTGATTAGTGATTACTGATTACCCTTTTCTCTCGACTTAGTTAATTTTTCAATAAACATAAATTGTTTACCTAAAATTTTTTATGAGCCTATCTTGTTGCAGCTCAGTCTATGTATATGTAGCGAAGAAGGTCCTTATATGTATTACTATTCGAATAATGAACTTTTATTTTATTTAAAAAATATATATTTGCATTGATGTTAATTTAGTAGAAGGCAAAAGGAAAAAATGGGGAATTGTATTATTCGTGGAAGAAATAAAATAATTAGTGCTTCAAAAACTTCCTTTATTCTTGTCACATTGCCCGCCAAGCAAACAATAAACCTCCTCGCTGGTTATCTCTCAGACTATTCCATCTAACATAATTTCCCTCAACATCTCCCCTTTCAAGTTAACTGAAATTTTACAATTTACAATTTACAAGTTTTTTAAGTTGCAAGCTTCCCTTTCTATATTTGAGTAATTTTTCTCGGCTTCAGTCAAAGATCGTGATATAAAGGCCACAGGGCGTAGTTTCCCGTCAGATTGTTTTTGAATGAGAGTCGCTCCCAATCCCTGTAAGGACGCATCAGACGACACTATTGTCTCTAATTCGGGGTTGTAAAAGGCCAATTGCGGACTTGAAAGTAGAAGTTTCTTTATAGTTAAAAAAGCGTTCTGTTGAGGCTCCTCCCAGTTCCAGGTGTTCTTATTTTTTAAGAGATCATGTAGAGGCGTCAGTATTTTGCACGGTTTGGTATGTATTTTCCTAAGAAATTTAGCATTCCTAGGAATCGTTGTACTCCTTTAACATCCTTCGGAGGCTCCATGGACGAAATAGCCTTTACTTTGTCTTCGTCAAGATGTTGCCCGTTTGCCGAGAGAACATGGCCCAAAAATTTTACACTTGTCGCCGAAAATATGGTTTTTTCAGCGTTAAGCGTGACGCCAGCTTCGACCAATTTTTCCAAGACATCTGCGAGACATTTGTCGTGATCTTCCTGTGACGCTCCCCATACTAAGATGTCGTCCATGTGAACAATACAATTTCTTTGGCCGTTAAGGATCTGGCATATTCGCCTTTGGAATACCTCAGGTGCTGACGTTATGCCAAAGGGTAGTTTTAAAAACTTAAATCTACCAAAGGGAGTCAGGAACGATGTCAGGTCTTGTGATTTTTCGTTTAATGGAATTTGCCAAAACCCATGGTTAGCGTCAAGTTTAGAAAAAATTTTTGCTCCAGCAATCTGAGCTAAAGTGCTGTCGATGGGCAATATCGGATGGAACTGCCGTTTGACATTCTCATTTAAACGGCTCAGGTCGACACAGATCCTAATGTTTCCATTCTTTTTCGGTACCACCACTATTGGTGCGCACCAATCAGTGGCTTTTTCTACTGGAGTGATAACTCCTATTTCTAACATTCTTTCAATCTCTTGTTTAGTTTTCTTAAATAGAGGAAGAGGAATTCTTCGAGGGGTCGTAATCGCAAATGGCTGAGCGTTATGTTTTAACTCAATTTCATATTCATCCCCCAAATTCCCAAGTCCTTTGAACAGACTGGGATATCTGGAGGGCCAATCCGCAAACCCGATCCTTGCCACTATCGAGACAATCCCGAGTTTCTCGATGGCTGGTCTACCCAACAAAGGTGTAAGACATTTATCAGATACATAAATGTTTTCGTCACAAATTCGGTTTTTGTATTGGAGGCTAGTTTTTATCACTCCTTTTATCGAAAGTTCATTTCCATCTGGCCCCAAAAGTTTCTTGCAAGTATTTTCCAGTCGGATTTTTTTTTTCAGTTTTATGTCAGCCGGAATAAGCGAGACATCGGCTCCTGTATCAATCCTGAAAGTGACAAGATCTGACCCATTGAGCAAAATGTCGAGTGACCAACGGTTACTTTGAGTCGACCTAAGTTCGGATAAATTTCCGACAAAGCCATCGTCTGACTGCTTATCGTCATCCACAATGTTCCGGACCAATGTTTTGGTTTTACAAACTTTGGCATAATGCCCTGACTTGCCACAGTTGTTACATTTTG
This sequence comes from Orius insidiosus, assembly GCA_014119065.1. Taxonomy (NCBI): domain Eukaryota; kingdom Metazoa; phylum Arthropoda; class Insecta; order Hemiptera; family Anthocoridae; genus Orius; species Orius insidiosus. The sequence continues at coordinate 16,667 of JACGAQ010000798.1, forward strand.
AATTCCTCGCTGGACATGTCCCTTTACGATGTGGCGGACTGTTTCCGCACCAAAAACATGCAATTTTTTCTTGATCAGGACTCTTATTAACTGGATTAGGTCTTTTATCCATACACTGAGACTTTCCCTCATTCCTGACATGGTCTATGGAGGAAATGTCAAGTTCTCTTTTTGCCGAGACAATTCCTCCGATTGCTTTAGTGTGTTTATCGCCTTTTCCTAGGTCAAGTCTGGTTCTAGTTGTAAACGATCGCTTAAAACGTCGTCTTTCATCCCCACAATTATTCCATAAGGAGCATTTCATCTTCTAATATCCCCCAATCGCTTTTACGAGCCAGGATGTGCAAATCTGTAATAAAATCCTCCGCCGGCTCATGTTTGCCTTGCAAATTAAATAATAAATGTAAATTAAATTCTTTTTAGGGATATAATGGGACTCAAACTTTCCAATAACGACATCGTACGAGTTTAAATCCGTTTCCTGGAGGTTGAAGGAGTCAAGTAGTTCCTCTGATCTCTCCCCCATAACGTAAATAAGCATATCGACCTGTTTTTTGTCAGGTGTCAGATTAAGTCCACTTACGGACCGTTAACGCTCAAACCTTTTTCTCCACGTAGGCCAATCATTAAGTTTGAACGAAAAACATTCTGGTGGCTTTACATGAACTTGAAAATATGAAATCTCACCAACTTCAGCAAGTTTGGAGTCTCGTGGACCTGAGGACGAACGCGTGTTGTCTTCAGCATCCGGGTCTCGTTGCCGCCGTCCACGGCCGGTTTCGCTGCGAGGTTCTTTTTTCCCCATTGGAAACGATTCTTCAGTTCGTATTCGACTGCGCCATGTATTATTCGTGGAAGAAATAAAATAATTAGTGCTTTAAAAACTTCCTTTATTCTTGTCACATTGCCCGCCAAGCAAACAATAAACCTCCTCGCTGGTTATCTCTCAGACTATTCCATCTAACATAATTTCCCTCAACAGGAATGAATATTACATGTACTTGTCTTTTGACCAGTTTTTCGGGGTCCAGGGAATTGATTTTGGATCGATGTGGAGCTCCCTTTTTTTGACGGTCGCTTCAAGTTTCTTGATGACCTTGTCACTTAAATCCAGGACATACCTCCTGCCGCTGGCCCGGATTATTCCATGCCTTTCTAAAGTGTTGCGAATGTCATTTTTATCCATGCATGTTGCTTCTGATATCTCACTATATTAAATTTATGAAAAAAAAAGGGTTATTTTTAGGGATCATTGATGGATTTTTAAAAACCGCCCCAGTTTAAAAAAAAATTAAGGGCGCTGTATCACCCAATAGTCCTCGTGATCCCCTTGCACTATGCAATTGATATCTTACTTAATAAGCACGTCACAAGATGCTCCTAATCTTCTTTTTTTTTGATGGTGAGAACCGCATTCAAAACAGCTTCAGACCAGTAACTTTTATATGATAATTGACCGAGATCGGAAAGAGGTTTTTCTGGTGAACCACCTTCAATCCTTGACAGTTCGTAGCCTAGAAATTAGTAAATTGATGAATAGATCTATAACGCTGACGTCAATGGATTAGTCTTAAACTGATTGTGGTCTCAAAAGGTTGGGGAACTGAGGAAAATCCACTAAAAAAAAAAATTGAAAGCTTCCATAAAAGAGGGAAATTTTTCATTAGAGGGTATAACAATAAGAATGGCCCCAAGCGAAATTCGGATTAAAAAATTGTTTTTTGGACCAAAATTTTTGAGTTTTTTTTTACAGCCTCCTAATGGCCTTCATAGCGGTCAATTTTGACAAAAATTAGAGGACCCTTTGAGAACCACAAAAATTGGGATCAATACCTGGAGTCAATTCAATTCATTCAATTCTGGAGTTTACGATCTCCACTATATACTCCGATGATCCGACCTATTGTTCCCAATGCTTTTATAGAGGGAGTGCTTAACCATAGAGTCTCTTTTTGAGGCAGTAATAACTTGGAGAATTTGTGGTCCTCTCCCATCTGCTCGCATTTCTTAATGGCAATTCGTAAATCTGGAAGATGTTAATAAATAATTGGATCTAGGACGAGTAGGGCATTAGTATTAATAATATTCTTCACTGCTAACATAAAGTTCGTCATCATGCTATATTCCATGTGCTTTAGTATAACGTTGCACAACTGTCCGGCTGTAGTGACATTATCCAACGAAGCTCTTAAACTAAGTACCATCACTCTTGTTAAGGGATAATATCGCTGTACCATAGCCTGTAAGGGCTGTTGTTGACTGACAAGGATTTCGTTCTTGGGGCGGGAAGTTTCAAAGTCTTTTCCCTATTCTTTATCTTCCAGTAATTCTGGAGTTTACGATCTCCACTATATACTCCGATGATCCGACCTATTGTTCTCAATGCTTTTATAGAGGGAGTACTTAACCATAGAGTCTCTTTTTGAGGCAGTAATAACTTGGAGAATTTGTGGTCCTCTCCCATCTGCTCGCATTTCTTAATGGCAATTCGTAAATCTGGAAGATGTTTATAAATAATTGGATCTAGGACGAGTAGGGCATTAGTATTAATAATATTCTTCACTGCTAACATAAAGTTCGTCATCATGCTATAATCCATGTGCTTTAGTATAACGTTGCACAACTGTCCGGCTGTAGTGACATTATCCAACGAAGCTCTTAAACTAAGTTGTTAAGGGATAATATCGCTGTACCATAGCCTGTAAGGCCTGTTGTTGACTGACAAGGATTTCGTTTTTGGGGCGGGAAGTTTCAAAATCTTTTCCCTATTCTTTATCTTCCAGTTCGTCCTCACACTTCTCTCTTCGGTCGCTTTCCTCTGTTTGCCTTTCTGTTCTTAATTCCCCGATAAGTTTCCGCCGTTTCTTGTCCTTCCTGACACTTCTGGGCGATATTTCTTTTCCGATAAAACTTCTGTCGCTTTCCGCTAGATGTCAGGATTGAAGTTCGCCAAATTTCGAATTTCTGCTAGACGGCATCGTTCTAGCTAGAGAGGGGATGCGTCATGCAACCATCATGCAACCATTACAATACCCCCTTCTTTCCAGACCGTCGCCCCCTACGGTTAAATTAAAACTTGTGTTTGATAATTTAATCATAGATATTTAAACATTAAACATTCGCTTCTTGTGATTCGCAAAACTCGTGTAGATCATCGTTATTTGAATACTTATCTCTAAAAGAGTCTGAGAATTCACTCAAGCCTTTGTAACAAAGGGACAGGAGTTAGGATAGGCAAATCGGCTTAGCACGTCTCTGGGAGTAGCATTATTGATAAGACACCCCAGTATCCACATGAAGAGAGAAACGGGGGTAAAAGTATCTTTAACCCTATGGTTTCATATGTACAATATCGGAGGGGGTAGTCCTCCCTAAAAAGGAGGGGGGAAGAGTTAAACCAGAGAGATTAAGACTAAGACTCGAGGCCATTCTGACCCTGCATCTTGGAGTGACTGGACGTGAAGCCCGAATATTAATTAAGGTAAAATTTAAAGAATATTCCGAAACCATTTGTCCATATATCCATACTAGCTAAGGTTAGGATAAATAATTAGTGTGTATTTAATATAATATAATCAATAAATGGTATTTAGACTGTAGAGTTTTATTATTCATTTTACGCCCCAAATTAAAGTAACGAAAGAGGAAATAACATCATCCTCCAGGGGAATAAAAAGAATTAAAATAAACCCCACGTTACAAGTGGTGGAGGCGCCGTTTCTTCGAACTTTTGTCTCGAAGTGATCCGCGCTCTGAGGTCCCTAAAATAGTGTTTTGTTTAATAAATTTTTTTTAAGGGAATTTCAATGTATAGCTTTTTGGGTTTGTTTTGTTTTGGGATTTAGGTACTAGAATAGTGCATGGTTTAGTTTTAAGGTTTGTTGCATGTTTTATTTTAAGGGGATTTCTCCTGGTTTGGCATTTGACAGTTTGAAATTTTTTTTACAGATAAGTTTTTTTTTTTGGGTTGGTACTTTTTTTTGTTTTTTTTTTTGGGTGCTTTAGAGAAATAAGTGCCTTGCGGATATTCCGTTTTTCGGTTTTCCGTTCGCTGACCGTTGAGGGGAGGTTCTTATTTTGAGCCTCCGGCGTAGCACGAATTTCTTTTCAATATTTTCTTTCTTCTTTTAGTTGGTTTGGGTGCTTTGGAGAAATAAGTGCCTTGCGGATATTCCGATTTTCGGTTTTCCGTTCGCTGACCGTTGAGGGGAGGTTCTTATTTTGAGCCTCCGGCGTAGCACGAATTTCTTTTCAATATTTTTCTTTCTTCTTTTAGTTGGTTTGGGTGCTTTGGAGAAATAAGTGCCTTGCGGATATTCCGTGATCTGCGGTTTTCCGTTCGCTAACCAGTTTGGGGAGACCCTTATTTAGAGTCTCCGGCGTAGCGCGGGTGTCGTGGACAATTGATGGTTTGCTGGGGGATTTTAATTACCCGAGGAAATTTATTTTGGGGATTTGGGGTGAAAACATAATATAAGTGACACATTTAAACTGGGTTTTTAATGAGTAAATTACGGGGTTTTAATATTATCATTTTCTTTTAATTTCTTTTATTTTAATAGTATGATTTCTTTCATGTCTGGTGATCTAAACAATAAAAAAAAAAAAAAAAACGGGGGGACAGCTAAGTCGGCGAATCAAACTTTGTTAGAAATAATAGGTAATACAGTAGTTAGCATAAGTTTAGGTAGTAAGTCGGTTAGTTATACGTTATTTGTGGTTAAACAACTCAATCACCCGGTAATATTGGGAACTGACTTTTTCCATAAATATGGAGTAAGAGTGGACTTTGGGGACAGAGAAATAGTTTTTGGTAAGTTGGATGGAGTGGTCATTACGTTTGATGGGAAAATGAAGAATAACAGATTTAGTTTAAAATATGATGAAAATATACCTCCTAGAGAGGGTAGGGAAGTAAAATAATTTCTGAAATAAATTTGAAGGAAAATGTAAATTTGTTAGATATATTGTCACCCGCTTCCACACCCTTGGGGAAGTCGATTCATATAGAGGATAAATTGGTAGGATTAAGAGTAAATAGCAAAAAATTGTTCAATTATGGGGTTACTACGCAAAGACAGTTGAGTGGAACCGTGTTAGGAGAAATTAAAAGAGACATAATAGAGACAAAAAAAAATAGGCATGTGTTAGAAATAAAATCAATGGCCTACGAAAAACGTACCCGACCCCCGGGGTACCACCAGATGTGAAAGTATCGGAGACTTTTGACGTGGGTCCGGATGAAAAAACACTTGTCGCGCTGGGGACCCAGAAAACATTGGGAAACAATAAACCTATCTTGGTGGACAGAAGGGGCGTTAAGATAGACATAAATCCATCACTTTCTGTTGCGGAGTACTTAAAAATTTATAATTTAGTTAAAAATAGCCAATAGTTCCCCAGAGTTCACCTTGGGGTCATGTAATAATTGATTTTTTAGGACCTTTAAACCACTCGAGTGGTTCGTATTCATACATAATAGTAGGTACTTGCACCACCACGCGATTCGCGATAGCCAAGGCTACCAAGCGTGCGGATTCTGGAGCCGCAACGCTATTTTTGGACGAGATAATCTACCGTTTTGGGTGTCCCTGAATATTATGTAGTGATAGGGGTACCCATTTTATTGGAAAAACTTTTAGAGAATTTGTAAAATCGCTAAAATCGCTTAAATTTTAGCCCCTTTTATCTCATGCATGGGTTCGAACCTAGGATGCCGATAGATTTGGCATTTTTACCCACCTCAGTTAACTCGGATGTGTTGACGAATATATCCAAGTTACAAGAGGTTCGTACCCAAATACCACAAATTCTGCAAAAGGCGCAGGCACGCCAAAAGAAGTACTATGATAAAAAACATAAATCCATGGAATATAACGACGGGGATTTGGTATTGATACGTCAATTTTCGCAAATTTCAGACAAACCGGCGAAATTAGACGACAAATATATTGGGCCATATATGGTACTTAAAAGGGCGGGGCCTGTTACATACGAAATCAGGATGTTAAAAAATGGAAGGTGGACAGACGAAATAGTGAATATTAGGAGAATGAAATTGTATAATTCACGTTAATTCGCGATACTTTTGATGTTCACCTTAGAAATTTTTCTTTTCCAAAATGGCGGGGTGGAGTAGGATCTAAGTGTGAGGTAGGAGTTTTCAAATAGAGAAATGTTGTTGAGAAAATGGGAGGCCTCCTGTTTGAAAAAGTGTGTGAAGTGTAAAAGGAAGTATGATAGTTTAGGTTAAGGTTAGCGCACGTACGAGGGAAGGCGGATAACGACTTTTGACCGTCCTTTTGAGAGGGTGTCGGATGGAATGGTACGACTAGATCGGCACTGAGCGGGTAATCAGCGGATAAAGGAGTTGAAGTCTTCTCGCGCTGGAGATTAAAGTTATGATTATTTGAGAGCGTATTTGAGGTTATGATTATTTGGTTTATTATGGTTATGATTATTTGAGGGCGTTCTATTTTAAAGCGTTAACTTGAGGGCTTTATTAGGCGTCATATGGGAAAATTCGCGGGCAGCAATGGTTGTTGTTAACCTGAGAACAACAATGGTTGTTGTTAAAAAGAGGAGAAAACGGGAATGGATGTTGCTAGTTTGAGAGCAACAAAGGATTGGATGTTGTTAATTTGAGAACAACAATGGTTTTGTATATGTATCCTATTATCTGAGAATAGGTACCCATTATCTGAGAATGGGTTATCGTACCCAGCGAGTTTCGAAATTACTCGAGGCGCCCTATACGTATCCGCGTGCGTAGGCGATAAGTGAGAACTACATCGTGGCCCGGGACCACAGTATAAATGAGAAATTTGGAGTGAATGGGATTTGATTAACTTTCCTTGGGAAAATAAATGAATAAATAGACAGTCATGTTGAAGTGGAAATTTCTTTTAAGAGTTGTTTAGCTGTATAGGATAATTGGGTAGTAGTTAAGATAAGGGGTTCCGTCGTTTGATAATGTTAAGAAAAAAAAAAGAGAGGATATAGTTTGTGCTTACGAATGTGATATGTGGGGATATTTTGGAAAGTGCATGGTTGCATAGATGAGAGTGTTTTAGAAGGTATGTTTTTGGAAGTGCGTGGTGGCATAGATAAGGCTTTTCGAAGAAATATGGAAGGGTCAACAAAAAAAAGTGAAGAGGTAGAATGTAGGAAACCATAAATTGAGTGATAGATGATGGGTTTGAAAAAAAAAAAAAAAAAAGGAACAGGGTAGAAGTTGAAAGTGGGAAACCGTAGAAAAACAAAACAAAAAAAAATTTCTCAAGATGGAATGGTAAGCAAAATTAAAAAATTATATATCAAAAAAAAAAAATAAACATTTTTAGTACATAGGACGGAACTCCGTAGATATAATGATTTAGGGTAAAAAAAAAAAAAAAAAAAAAAAAAAAAAAAAATTTGAGAATTTAGGAATTTGTGAATTTTTGGGATTTTGAAGATTCGGATTGTTTTAAGTTATTAGAATTTTAGGAATGAGTTTTGAATTTTATTATACACAATAACAAAAGGGACACTTTGGGATTAATCGGGAGTAGGAATTTGAAAACAAAAAAGGATAAAATGGACAAATGGATTACGAAGTAAATGAGATGAGAGTAAAGCAATTTTGAAACTTCAACATGGAAAAATTCAGAAAGGAGGGGCGATCCAAGCTCCAGGATGCAATCAGGATGGTCCGAAGGGTATGTACAAAAAAAAAAGAAAAAAAAAAAAAAAAAAAAAAAAAAAAAAAAAAAAAAAAAAAAAATAGGAATAAGATATAAATAAGAAAATGTCTATAATGTAGTTTATTTTAGAAATTTTGGCAAGATGGTAAATGTTAATGAAGGAGAGGAACAGCATGACGGAGAGGTTTTCCGGGGATTCAACGGTCGAATGGGCCCGAATCACCCCAAACCAGTTGGATACGACGGGAAGACGAGATGACAATACGCTGTGCAGCTTCCCAGGGCCAACGGTCGCGCCGTGATCGGCGATCGAACTTCGTTCAAGACCTTCATTAAAGACTTTAGTTTACCTTGTTTTTTGTTTAATTTTGTTGTAGCTAAGTTCTTTTATAATTTCGTTTATTTAATTTAATGTCATCTAGAATGGTATATACCCCCGTAAAGTAAGGTTAAATTAGTAATTTGGACTGTAATTTGTAATTGGTAATTCTGAGCGAGTTTTGGGAATTTGAAAATCTTTGAAAGAATTTTTGAAAGAATTTTTTTTTTGGAAGTAAGGTGAAATTTGTAATTTGGAATTTGGAATTTGAAATTTGTAATTTGTAGTTCTGGGTGAGTCTTGGGGCTCACAATTTTTATTTTTGTATGTACACTTTAATACTTTGTAGTTTTAAGTGCTTATTTTTGTATGTAACTTTAATACTTTGTAGTTTTAAGTGCTTATTTTTGTATGTAACTTTGATACTTTGTAGTTTTAAGTGCTTATTTTTTTTTAGTAGAATTTTTTTTGTAGATGTTAGTTGGTCTAGTTAATCTTTTGGTACAATTTTTATTATGTATTTTTTTTTACGCAAGAATAATTTTGTCTATTCAAGATACTGTATTATCTTTTTTTTGCATGTAACCTTTAATAATTTGTAGTTTTGAGTGCTTATTTTTTAATAGGTTTTTTTTTGTAGATGTTAGTTGGTTAAGTTAATCTTTTGATACAATTTTTGTTATGTATTTTTTTTAGCATGAGTAATTTTGTATTTTCAAGATACTGTGTTATCTTTTTGGGTTGGTTTTGTGTTGCCAATGTTTTTTTTTTAGGTTGTCTTCTTGATGGTACTTGGGGATATTAGGACTGTGGTTTCGGAACTGGTTCAAAATAACAAGTTTAAAATTTTTTTTTTTTGTTTTCTTTTGTGAAGTGGGCATTTTTAAGAGTCACGGGCCTTACCCCTGACACCGAGGACGGTGTCTAACTGGAGCGGGGGAAGGATGTAACAAAGGGACAGGAGTTAGGATAGGCAAATCGGCTTAGCACGTCTCTGGGAGTAGCATTATTGATAAGACACCCCAGTATCCACATGAAGAGAGAAACGGGGGTAAAAGTATCTTTAACCCTATGGTTTCATATGTACAATATCGGAGGGGGTAGTCCTCCCTAAAAAGGAGGGGGAAGAGTTAAACCAGAGATTAAGACTAAGACTCGAGGCCATTCTGACCCTGCATCTTGGAGTGACTGGACGTGAAGCCCGAATATTAATTAAGGTAAAATTTAAAGAATATTCCGAAACCATTTGTCCATATATCCATAATAGCTAAGGTTAGGATAAATAATTAGTGTGTATTTTAATATAATATAATCAATAATGGTATTTAGACTGTAGAGTTTTATTATTCATTTTACGCCCCAAATTAAAGTAACGAAAGAGGAAATAACATCATCCTCCGGGGGAAAATAGAAGATATAAAAAAAAAACCCCCCGTTACACCTTCTTCTTTACTTTTCGTTTTTTCCGATCTAGGGTACAGCTCTACATCGGGTTCTTCTTCCCTCTATGCTTGGTTGTTGGCGTTTTCTGATTCGTTAACATCTCCAATACTCGAAATTGTGTCTCGGTCCTGAATATACAGAGTTCGTGGCTGAACATGAAAAGGATGCGGATAACACTCCTTTAACTTCTGTTATCCACGAGATCGAACCAGGAGTCTTTATTAACTCCTTCACCTCGCCGTCGACCCCGAGACAAAACACGGGTTCGCCCACGCGTCCGATTTCTGTCATTTCGAGGTCGAGATCGAGAACTACGTGAGAGGCTTTGAAGGCAATCTCGTGTATGAAATCGATGGCTTTTGCCTCGAGCATATCGAGATAGCTTCTCTGCTTTTCTCTCTTCTTCATCCCGGCCTTGGACCAAAATCGGATAAAAAGGTCTCGAGATGGACGAGGTAAGCTTGTCCATAAGTCATCACGAAAGACTAAAACGCGTTTTAGTCTCGATGGCTTTCCCTCGAGGATGTCGCGATCATTTGCTGCGGTTTCGGCATAACTTGCCGCCTCACCGTTGGGGCGTCTACTGACTATTCTAAAAAAGTCAGACGGTTTGGGAAGAACTCCCAAGTCCATCGCCCAGTTGATCCTGTGAAATCTCCAATATCTGGTTTATTGGTTAAATTACACGTCAATGCTGGAGATCAGTAGAGGTAGGACAACCTCTATTTGTTGTGGAAGCAATGAAAATGGAAAATATTATATGTGCTGAATCAGAAATGGTAATAAAAATATCTCTGTTAAAGAAGGGAAAAATGTACAGGCTGGTGATTTAGTATTAGATCTGGTTTCTTAAATAACACAAGCAGTATAAACCTGAGCCAAATAAGATAAATGAAAACATTTGATGGGCTATAGCAATAGCCATTGGTATATGCAGCAACAAAGTGACTATTCCTAGAATTACCTGAATGATTACAGAGACTAGCATAACATATAATGGTCTTATACTGGCATTTTTTATTGTGAGTATTGTTGTCAGAACTAATACCAGCAATGCCAATCCCGGTGTATGAATTGCACTGTTACTCTATTTTCAAAGATATTTAGCCAAGCAGGCTGTAAGTAAAATAAATCTTCCGGAACAATTTGTCCATCCATTAGTGGAAAGGTATTATAAATTAAACCAGCATTTAGCCCTGCAACAAATGCACCGAAGATTATTTGTATTGTAACTAGGATTAAAATTATCCATATGTAACATGTAATGTTGCTATTAATTTTAATTATCTGTTTTGGTCTGATTAGGTAATCAAAAAATTGATATGACAATAATGCAAAAATAACCAATGCAAGCAGTAAGTGAAGTGCGAGCTTATAGTGACTAACATGAGGATTGACCACCAAACCGCTTTTTACCATATACCAACCAGCAAAAGCTTGTAAAATTCCAAATAATAGTGCTGTAGATAACCTTATTACTGCATTTTTAGGTATTCTTTTTTTAGTGTAAAGTATATAAATGGTAAGATAAAACTAAACCTGTCAGCCTTGCAATTAACCTGTGCACATATTCTAATAAGTATATGGTGCGAAACTCTTCCATACTCATACCATAATTAAATGCTTTATATTCAGGTGTAGCTTCATATTTTGATTTTTCTTTTAGCCAGTCTTGTTCACTCAGCGGTGGCAATGTTCCGGTAATTGGTTTCCATTCCGTGATTGACAATCCTGCTTTTGAAAGTCTGGTAAATCCACCAATTCCCACCATGCAAATCACCATGAGAGAGCAGAGAAAAAGCCAAATAGCTACAGGTTTTGCTTCCATAATCCATGCTGAGTTTTATTCCATTGCTGAGGGTGAATAACAAATTCCCACAAAGCGAGAAAAGCTGCAACGCTATGTAGTAGACTATAGACGGGAAAAAATATTGATACTATATAAAAATAAAAAGGCATTTTTTGTTGTCTGATAGCTATTATCAAAAAATCAAGTTAATACCGTATACTATTATAAAATAATATAAGAATAATTCATTCAAAATTTGAGTCAGCACCAATGAAAGTAACAAAAAAGGAGTCGTGAAAAATAAAAGCTGAGGAACCAACAAAAAGGTTTAATAGCAAAACTCCCTTAAGCCCAGTGTGCTTAAAAGTAATTTTATATTTTTTAAATGAACGACATAAGTTTGCATATAACCTTTAATCCAGCGTGCTCTTTGTTTGATCCAAGCAAACACAGTACTTGGTGATTCTTCCAATGTTTCTGAATCAATAATCCTGGTTTTATATCCCATTTGCGCAAGTCTCAAACCAAGGTCAGCGTCTTCAGTGACATTGTAAGCATCCCAAAAAAGCACTTTCTTTAAAATTTCCACTGAAAAATGGTTACTGCTACCGCCCAAAGGTATTGGCATGTTCATTTTTTGAAATCCAGGCAAAAAATATTGAAACCAGTTCATATACTCGAGAGAAAAGAATTTTGTAAGAGCCTGTACGTCATCTCAAGAAAGGAATAAACTAGGAGATGATATAAGTGAATGAGGAGTGTATACCCAAGTGACATAAGTCGAGAGAGGTTTGAGATTATTGTAGAAACCCCAACTATGGATTAGCCAGCAAAGAAAGGCATAGAAATAGAGGGCTTTTTCGACTTCATGGAATAGGAAATCAGAACAGAAAAAACATGAATTAGGAAATTTGTTGGCGATCTGTGTCTTGTGTGCTCAATCTCAAATTTGTTTTTCAAGGAGTCGAAAACAGTCTCAATAATCGATCTTTTCCTTAGTAAAATCTTCTCTTTAAGTGTAATGAGTACGTTTTTCATACCTTTTTTTACTTTAGTGACGAGTTTTAGGCCTCTATCGAAGAGTCTCTCAAAGAGCTCTTTCTTTATATAGCCATTATCTCCGAACAAAAGTCCGGTCAGTCTTTTAGTAAGAATTGGCAAAGGTTTTCTGTCATCAACATTACCTTTAGTTAGAGTAAGAGCTTGAATTTCTCCAATTTCATTAATTACCAAGTGCAATTTGAAGCCAAAAAACCAACCGTATGTGCTCTTACTAATTTCTGCCAAACCATCAAAAACTTTGTTCTTGGAGATCCTTTTTTTGTGGCAAACAGCGATTGTAGAAGTGTCTATGTAGGAAATACCTGTCGTTTGCAGAACCATTGCAAAAGTATGCTAAATACCATAAAACTCGTGATTTAAGAGCGATAAATCGGTCATATGTTGGCAATTTAGAAAATTCAGATTTATAAAGCGGCAGATAAAGTAGGTAAAAAGCTTTGAAATTTTTGCAAGGGGATTGATGGTATAATAGAATTATGGTGAGAATTTCCGAAGTGGTAATTCCTGGTACTCTAGTGGGTTTTCTGCCTTTTGATAGGAGCATATTAGCAAAATTATCATCGACTGTGCGACAAAAATCCTCGACGCAACAGTAAAGTTCTGTAATATCTTTCTTCATGGGTAACCTCTTAATTATTGCTAAAATACTCGAGCTTACCCTGTTTTCCTCTTCTTAGCTGCACTTTTATCTCTTTATTTAATCCATAGTTGGGGTTGGAAGCGTAGGATATAACCATAAATTACTGACTGGAATGTTTTTACCAAATTTGCAAAAACTATGGTGGCAAAACTCAGTCAGAGATGGCTAAACTCTGGGGCAATATCAGTCGACAAACGATTCACCGCGCACTTAAAATATTGGATTTATAGCTCTTCTTATAATAGTCAGAATAAGAAAGCAGAATCAACAGCTTGACGGAAAGACTTAAAAATAGGGATTTTTTTCTAGCTCTGTTCTTTATAGCAAACCAATAGTGCTCAATTTTGTTAAAGTCGGGAGAATATGGAGAAGATAAAGAATTTCAGCACCAACTCCTTTAGCAAATTTTTTTATTTATGGAATGTAGCGTTATCGAGAACTACAGTTTGGCCAGACCTTAAAATTGGAGTTAAAAACTGCTCAAACCAAGCCTCGAAAACATCCTTATTGCAATATCCTTCAAAGGTCAATGGAGCAATGATTTTCTCTTTATTTAGAGCTGCAATCATACTGACGCGCTGAGTTTTTTTACCTGATTTTAGTGAATGAAACCTCTCTCCTTTTCTGCAATATCCGTATGGGTAGTCTTCTGTATTATCTATTCCAGATTCGTCAATATATACAAGATTTTCATGAAGTTTTGTTGCTATAATCTTTGAAAATTGAGTTCGCTTCTCTTCATTTCTTTCTTTATATCCGTAGGTCTTTTTAACTTCCTTAAAGAAGTTATTGCGATACCCTCGACGTCGGGTTTTTGGGAAGGGTCTTCCAGACCCCGGAGGGTCAAATCGAATATTGATCTTTACCGATCTCAACTTTGTCTGTGGTGCCGGCCGGCCGGCCGGCCGTCCGTAGCATTTTTTTCCGGAACACTTTACGGCCACAGTTTTCATCCGATTTTCACCAAATTTTTACACAAATTTCTTTAGCCGGTGAAGAAGAATGTAACGAGGGGGATTTTTGAATTTCGAAAAATGGCGGAGATATGTCTGTTTGAAATTTTAAAAAATTCGCTGCGGCCAAACCGTTAATCTGATTTTCACCAAATTTTCACCAATTACTCCTTATATTTTTTAAGAATTTTTGGTGCAAAAAAATTGCCACTTTTTAATTACTATTTTTATTAGTAGGGAGAAATTTCGTACTTCTACCCTTTACGAGAGGCACATCCCTAGGCCAAAGAGCCCATTATTTCTACCTCGACACTTAGAAAATTTTTCGAAAAAAAGAACTTGGAAAATTTTTCAAAAAAAAAATAAAAAGAAAAAAGAAAAAAAGAAAAAGAAGAAAAAACCCGGAAAATTTTTCGAAAAAAAAAAATTAGAAAATTTTTCGAAAAAAAACGTAGAAAATTTTTCGAAAAAAAAAAAAATTTTTTTGAAAAAAAAAAAAAAAAATTTTTTCGGACAAAAAAACTTAGAACATTTTTCAAAAAAAAAAAAAAAAAAAAAAGGAAACCCGGAAAATTTTTCGAAAAATATTTTGAAAATTTTTTGAAAAAAAAAAAATTTTTTTTCGGACAAAAAAAACTTAGAACATTTTTCAAAAAAAGAACTTAGAAAATTTTTCGAAAAAAAGAACTTAGAAAATTTTTCGAAAAAGAAAAAAAAAAAAAAAAAAAAAAAAAAAAAAGCCCGAAAAATTTTTCGAAAAAACTAACTTGGAAAATTCTCCTTTATACTTTCCCTCCCTACTACATCCCCTTCCTTTATACTTTCGTTCCCTTATATTCCCCCTCCATTATACTTCCCCCTCTGTTATACTTTCCCCTTCCTTATACTTTCCCCTCCGTTATACTTCCCCGTTCGTTATACTTCCCCTCCGTTATACTTCCCCTCCCATATTATACTTCCTACTCCGTTATACTTCCCCCTCCGTTATACTTCCCCTCCCACATACTTCCCACTCCGTTATACTTCCCCTCCTATATAGATACTTCTCTTTAAGGAAGTTCCCGTCGGGGCCAGCTCCAGACCAGTACTTTTTCTTGTAAATCCAATATTTTTAAGTGCGCGGTGAATCGTTTGTCGACTGATATTGCCCCAGAGTTTAGCCATCTCTGACTGAGTTTTGCCACCATAGTTTTTTGCAAATTTGGTAAAAACATTCCAGTCAGTAATTTTATGGTTATATCCTACGCTTCCAACCCCAACTATGGATTAAATAAAGAGATAAAAGTGCAGCTAAGAAGAGGAAAACAGGGTAAGCTCGAGTATTTTAGCAATAATTAAGAGGTTACCCATGAAGAAAGATATTACAGAACTTTACTGTTGCGTCGAGGATTTTTGTCGCACAGTCGATGATAATTTTGCTAATATGCTCCTATCAAAAGGCAGAAAACCCACTAGAGTACCAGGATTACCACTTCGGAAATTTTCACCATAATTCTATTATACCATCAATCCCCTTGCAAAAATTTCAAAGCTTTTTACCTACTTTATCTGCCGCTTTATAAATCTGAATTTTCTAAATTGCCAACATATGACCGATTTATCGCTCTTAAATCACGAGTTTTATGGTATTTAGCATTACTTTTGCAATGGTTCTGCAAACGACAGGTATTTCCTACATAGACACTTCTACAATCGCTGTTTGCCACAAAAAAAGGATCTCCAAGAACAAAGTTTTTGATGGTTTGGCAGAAATTAGTAAGAGCACATACGGTTGGTTTTTTGGCTTCAAATTGCACTTGGTAATTAATGAAATTGGAGAAATTCAAGCTCTTACTCTAACTAAAGGTAATGTTGATGACAGAAAACCTTTGCCAATTCTTACTAAAAGACTGACCGGACTTTTGTTCGGAGATAAGGGCTATATAAAGAAAGAGCTCTTTGAGAGACTCTTCGATAGAGGCCTAAAACTCGTCCCTAAAGTAAAAAAAGGTATGAAAAACGTACTCATTACACTTAGAGCCTGTTCATAATCTTTTCAGAAGTAAGTCAGTGAAAGCCAGAACGACCATCTGTAGGCTAGTATTGAGTTTCCGCTCACAATTTTTCCACAATCTTCTACATTTTTCTAACCAAGCAAAAGATCGCTCCACAACCCATCTCTTGTGCAATACAACAAAGGAATGTAATTCATTTCTTTTTATCACTTCAACGGTTGCACCAATAATCGTTTTTATTTGAGTTGCAAAATTCTCTCCAGTATAGCCTGCATCAACCAGTACGTTTTTAACTCCCAAGAGGTTTTCTTTTGCATTTTCGAACATTCTCACAGCACTGCTACGGTCAGTTATCTCTGCTGTTGTTATA
Organism: Orius insidiosus; assembly: GCA_014119065.1. Classification (NCBI taxonomy): domain Eukaryota; kingdom Metazoa; phylum Arthropoda; class Insecta; order Hemiptera; family Anthocoridae; genus Orius; species Orius insidiosus. The sequence continues at coordinate 32,922 of JACGAQ010000798.1, forward strand.
TAAATCGCATGAGGCAAACCTTGCGTATCTACTGCAATATGACGCTTTATTCCTGAAATCTTTTTGCCTGCATCATAGCCTTTTTCTTCAGCAGTATCTGCATTTTTTACACTCTGTGCATCAATTATGCAGAAGCTGGTTTTTTCTTTCCGACCATTGTTTTGTCTGACCACGCCAACTATTTTTTTTAACACCAGCTCCAGAACACTTTCTTTATTTGCATCTGGTTTTTCACTCCACTTCTTAAAATAGTCGTAACAATTGCGCCATTTTGGAAACTCTTTTGGTAACATTCTCCACTGGCAGCCACTTTTTAAGACGTATAACACTCCACAAAACATCATAAAAATCAAGTGTTCTTGGTTTTGTCTTCTTCCTGCAAGATTCCAGATCTTCTACAATAATCTCAAACCTCTCTCGACTTATGTCACTTGGGTATACACTCCTCATATATCCTCATTCACTTATATCATCTCCTAGTTTATTCCTTTCAGATCACGTACAGGCTCTTAGATAGCTTTGTCAAATTTCTGAATGAAAACCGAGATATTACGGTTGAAAAAATAATTGAAAAATTTGGCAACATGTGCAAAGATACAGTCTACAATTATCTTAAAAAAGTAAGCCTTACATATAAAAAAACTTTCTTTATCAGGAAAGGAATGAAGAGATTTATGAAGACCCAAGGAGTTCATAAAAGAATAGAAGGAATAGAAAAAGAAAACTTGATATTCATAGATGAGTCTGGAGTAGAAGATAACAGATTTTATGAATATGGGTGGTCTCAAAAAGGTAAGAGGTTATTTGTCCAGGGTTTAAAAGAAAGAGGGTAAGAATAATTGGAGCACTAAATGAAGGAAAAGTTAAAGCTTCCTGAAGGCTACTGCAACAGCGAGATTTTTGATGCTTATGTAGAAAATATACTTGTTCCTATATTAAACCTGAACAGACTATTGTTCTCGATAAAGCAAGGTTTCATAAATCTGCAAGGACGAAAAATTTGATAGCAAATATTGGGTGTAAAATTTGTTCTTGCCTCCATACTCGCCAGATTTAAATCCGATTGAGAAGTTCTGGTTTGCCATTAAGCATGTCATAAGAAAAGTACTGCCAAGCTTTTTGCCCAATATTAATTCGGCTATTGATTTTGTCTTTCAGTGTTTGGGCAAATCTTACTTCGGTTAGCTATAGATGCTTGTATTGTGCAGTATTCGCTTACTATACACTTCCAACTGAGCTTATAAAAGCTGTGTTATCTCCTTGTAGCATCAGGTGTATATTTTTGCTATTTTTTCCACTAAGAGGATAACATTATCAAAATTTTCAAATTTGGATAATACATAATCTGCTAAGCTTTTCTGACCTTCAGGCCTACCTACTCCAAATCTCAAACGCCAATAATCATTACCAATAAGGCTATCTATAGACTTAAGTCCATTATGTCCGGCTGAGCTACCGCCCTTTTTTACTTTTATTCTTCCAAATTTCAAGTCAGCAAGACAATAATATTATCTAGCGATAATTTGTAAAAATTTTTTATTTTTGCAATAGGAATACCTGAATTATTCATAAATGAATAAGGTTTATCAGCATGATTTTATTATTATTAATTATCAAGTAATCGGCTTTCTTAGAAAATGACTGAAAATTCCAATATTTGTAGATTGCGTCAATAACTATGAAGCCAATATTATGGTGAGTTAATTCATATTTACTACCAGGATTACCAAGCCCGGCTATTAAATGCACTACTCCTCTGTTTTTGTTTGAGACTCTTCAACATCACTATCAGCAGCAGAGATTGTTACAATGGTTTCCTCATGAGCTACAAATTTAACACCTTCTGGCAATTTTACATCATTGATATGTATAGACTGACCAATCATTTTGCCAGACAAATCAATTTCTATGACTTGAGGTATTTTCTCAGGAGAGCATTTGACAGTAATAGAACGACACAAAACATTAAGCACTCCACCTAATTTGATTCCTGGTGATTTACTTTCATTGATGAATGATAAAGGTATATCTATTTTAATTTCACTACCTTTATCAACAAACTGAAAATCAACATGTTGCACAGTATCCTTTACTACATGCCATTGAATATCACGAACAAGAGCATATTCTTTTTTCCCTGAAATATCTAGTTCTATTAAATGTGTAGAAAGAGCACCTGATTTATATTGTTTAGTAAATTCCTTTGCAGACAATGTCAAATTTACGTTATCATGCCCTTTACCATATATAACTGCAGGTATACTTCCCTTCTCCCTCAGAGCCTGCATCGCTTTCTTTTTTTTTACATCACGTAACTCTGCATTAATTGTTACCATTTCTTGCTGTGCCATCGATTACTCCTATCCAGCTAATCCTTTTTATACAATTTAATAATATAACATAAAAATATTTATTTCAAACTTCATTCTTTCACACTAATTCTTTGTGGAAAAATTTATTTAGATATACTTAAGATTACGTAGTAAGGACTATGAGTATTGACGATCAAGTAGTTTTTAAGCTTTATAAGCCAACAAAAACTGCAACACAATCTGGCTTAGGTAATACAAAATTCTGGTACCTAAAAATTGAGCCTTGTTCTTACTATATTGAACCTTTGATGGGATGGGTTGGCTCAAAAGATCCCCAAAAACAGATTGTATTAAAGTTTGATTCTCTTGAAAAAGCAGTATCTTACGCAAAGAAACACAACACAAAGTACACAATTGAAATGCCAAAAGATGTTAAAAGACTGCCAAAATCTTATGCAAATAATTTCGTATCAAAGTAAGTTTTATCGTAGTGTGTTATCTAAAAACCTAAACCTAATCGTTACTATGATTTTGCTAACACACTAAGGTCATTTAGATAGTCGAACCTGGCTACCTAGTATCAAAGAGTTATTTTTTATATATTTTTCCATAAGCTTTAAAAGCCCCTTTTGGATTACTCAAATAACTTCATTCTGCTTGAAGAACTTTTATGTTGTTTTGCACTAAATTAATTTCACGCTTTATTTGTGTTAGCTATTTATTTAATGATTGGACATATAATTTTACCTTAAATAATCCTACAATGCTGAAGAAAAACTATTGAAATGGCACGAAAGGTCCTCATGACAACCTCTGTATAGCTCTTAATTTTGCTGAACGCGCGCGTGGATTTACATTTATTTCTTCTGAACTTGCTTTGATCACTTTTTATTTAAAAGGGAGAATGTTTTAGTAGATCCTGGTTCACATAAATCTTTAAAACAGTTTGACTATACGATCTTCTAAAGAATGAAAAGTAACTACAATTAATTTGCCGTTCTCACTTAAAATCTCAGATGCAGTTTTAATACCCTTTTCAAGCTCTCCTAGCTCATCATTTACCCATATTCTGATTGCCTGAAATGTTCTAGTTGCAGGGTCAATCTTGCTTTTTCCACGAAACACTACAGAACGTACAATATCTGCAAGTTCAAATGTAGTTTTGATAGTTTTCTTCTTCCGCGCATTTACTATCGCTCTTGCGATTCTACGAGAATGACGCTCACCTCCGTAATTGTATATAGTGTTTGCAATCTCTTCTTCACGTAAAGCGTTAACAAACGTTGAGGCATTTATATGAGAAGAATTATCCATGCTCATGTTAAGTGGACCATCACGTAGAAATGAGAATCCTCTATCTCCATTATCAAGCTGCATAGATGAAACTCCAACGTCGAAAACTATTCCATTGATACCTTTAATACTATTACTATCTAATAAATTTTTAATATTACAAAATTTCTCAATAAATAGATTTATTCTATCAGGGTATTTAACGTTCAGATCATCATAAAATTTGGTAACTGTTTCATCCCTATCAATTGCATACACTTTGCAATCAGCGGATTCCAATATTGCTTTGCTATATCCTCCGGCTCCAAACGTGGCATCCACATATACCACCACTGTGTGGTGACAATTGCAGTAGCATCTCTTTTAACAAAACTGGAATATGTGTCATATCAAGAGACTTTGTGCACTTAAATTAAAATAACTTTCTCGCCAAAAATATATGGAAATATATAGGTATAGTATAAGAATATTTAAATATAATCAACGATATAAAAATTTAATAAGATTAATGTAACATTTACATAATTCACGTTTGAAAAAGTAAGTAATATTACTATAATATCAAACAAATTACGGAAGATTTTGTGCAACAAATAACAAAAGTAATACTATCAAGTTTAATTTGTAACACTTTGTTGTGGTATGATCACTTGCTTTTCAGCCATCTAATAAGCATAATCGGAGATGTGTTTTTTCCATCAGACGACAAATTAGTCAGCATACTTAAAGCTTTTGGAGTGTTTGCAGTGGGTTTCTTAATAAGACCAATTGGTGCTGCTATATTTGGCCACATTGGCGATAAATATGGAAGAAGGATTGCTCTATTTCTCTCTATCATATTGATGACTGTATCAACCGTACTTATTGCATTTGTTCCAGGGTATCAGAACATTGGGGTACTCGCATCAGTGCTGGTGGTATGTTTAAGATTGTTGCAGGGTATATCTCTTGGAGGAGAGGCAGGAAATGCCCCATTTTTAATAGAGCATGCTCCTAAAAATAAAAGAGGATTCTTTGGCAGTATTGAAGTATTGAGCGCAATTCTTGGCTCAATATTAAGTCTTATAGTGGTGCTTATATGCAAAAAAGTATCCGATTTTGAATCTTGGGGATGGAGATTGCCTTTTATTTTCAGTTTTGTAATAGGATTAATCAGTATATATATGAGATATATACTCGATGAAAGCCCAGAATATAAAAAGCAGGAAAAGCCACATGAACTACCGTTAAAAGAACTGTTAAATGGCTATAAAAAACCTTTTCTAATATCAATTGGAGTTGACATAGTTGAGAATGCATCTCTTACATATATCTAGTGTTTTTAATGTACTTGCATCAACAATAAACACTCAATTTAATCACACCGTAGAAATATTGAATCAGATTGTGCTTGGAGTATTGACCATACTATTTGCAATACTTTCTGATAAGATAGGGAGAGAAAAAGTTATGAAATTTGCATTTGTGACTTTTATAATAGTAAGTTATCCAGTTTTTTCAATGATACTAAGTGGTCTCACCATAATGGCACACGTTCTTTTATAATCCCAATAACCCCAACTATGGATTAAATAAAGAGATAAAAGTGCAGCTAAGAAGAGGAAAACAGGTAAGCTCGAGTATTTTAGCAATAATTAAGAGGTTACCCATGAAGAAAGATATTACAGAACTTTACTGTTGCGTCGAGGATTTTTGTCGCACAGTCGATGATAATTTTGCTCCTAATAAATTAAATTGCTATAAATTGCTATAATAAATTAATAAATTAAATATGCTCCTATCAAAAGGCAGAAAACTCACTAGAGTACCAGGAATTACCACTTCGGAAATTCTCACCATAATTCTATTATACCATCAATCCCCTTGCAAAAATTTCAAAGCTTTTTACCTACTTTATCTGCCGCTTTATAAATCTGAATTTTCTAAATTGCCAACATATGACCGATTTATCGCTCTTAAATCACGAGTTTTATGGTATTTAGCATTACTTTTGCAATGGTCTTACATTGTTCGTTAAATCGTTTAAATAATTAGAGCCGTAATATCCACCTTCAATATCGCTGTAAAAAGATAATCCTTTTTCTACCCCACCTTTTAACACTAAATTACGAGTGATCTTTTGTATGATATTTTTTGTAGTTGAATTGTGTGGATTTGCATGAAAGCGATTAATTAATTCTTCCATTTTTTCAAATATAAAATATGTTACAGTCTTATTATCCTTACCGTAATATGAGTTTAATCTTATTCCTTGATATAAATAATCCTCTATTATGCATTCCATGTACTTTAAAACGCTTTCTTGCTCATCGTGTTCTGTTATACCTTTTATCATCTCATCACAAATTTTTTAACTAGAATTTGTTCATCTGTAGTCAATGGTATTTGCAATTTCGTAGAAGATGGGTCTCGCACAAAAAGATAAATTATTGACAATTCCTCTGCTCTTTTAACAAAGTCATAACTCCTTAGATATTCTGCAACATCTTTGTTTTTTGCGTACCTTTTCTTGGTTAAATCCATATGCCTATCTTTACGACTTATAGTCGGTAATTTTGGATTTGATGAACTACTCTGTTGATTATTAAAGAAGCTGTTAGAGAACTGTTCAGGCTCTAAAATAAGATTACTTTCACCTTGTTTACCTACTTGCTTAGACATATTATATACCATAACCACTAAAACTTTTTAGTGGTTACTTTAATACATAGATAAGTCAATAAAATTATCTTTTTCTCTTCAGTGCTAAAAAATTGTCAAAAATCTCAAAATTGGTTAATTGCATATAACCTACTTTCTGGTATACATCAAAACCTACCGTAGAAAGCTTCAACTTTGAAAGGGATTAACAAATAAAATTCTTGTACTTTGCCTCTACTAAAGTACAATCAGGCTTTATTTAATATTTTCATGCTTAATGAAGTACATGAGGAGTGTGGGGTATTTGGTATAAGTTACAACCAAAGTGCTGCTTTTAACTCTATACTTGCTCTCCACGCTTTGCAGCATAGAGGTCAAGAGTCTTTTGGCGTAGTAACCAGTAACAACGATAAGCTGCGCTCTTATCACTTTCAAGGCCAAGTGAGCAGTGTATTTGATGATATAGATGAAATAAAGATATCCTTACCTGGGGATTGTGCAGTAGGTCATGTTCGATACTCAACAAGTGGTAGTAAATTTGGAGTGCAGCCCATGTTTGGCAAAAGTGGCAAATTTGGGGATTTTGCCATAGCACATAATGGTAATTTAATTAATATTTCTCCGATACGCGAACAATTAATTAAACAAGAGTGCGTTTTTCAGTCAGATATTGATACAGAAGTAGTAGTGCATCTGACAGCAAGCAGTGAAAAAGATAGCTTTTTAGAGAGTTTTATATATGCATTAAAGCAAATACAAGGTGCTTATTCTTTCGTGGCAATCAATCAATTTTATTTTATTTATTTATTTACATGCTTACAGCAATGAAGCCAAATAGCACAATTCATGAAAAGTTTTGAAACAATTTTAAACAATTTTAAAAATAAACAATAAAACAATTTTAAAACAATAAACAACATAGTAATATAAATATTGATTAATTTCCACCCTGTCCCCTTTCCAGAGCAATCAATTTTGATTTCAGAGAACCCAATGGTTCATGAAAAAAGTCGATGTCAGAATTAACCAAAGCATTAAGACTGTTCAAAAATCCAGAAAGCGTGAAAGAACGACCATATTCAGTTCGATGAAAGGGAACATGGAACGTAACCGAATGTCGACACCTACGCGGAGGAACGCGAAGCGGAATGAGCTCCAACAACTCAGGGCAGTCAATCCCTCCATTCAACAATTTGTGAATAAAGCACCCACCAAGAAAAAGAAAACGATGTTCAGGAGACATTAACCTAAAATATGAGCGCCAGTAATCCAAAGACTCCGAGTCATATCTCTTCTTAACAATAAAAGCAGAATGCTTAACAACAGACTTCTGTACCCTTAACAATTTCTCATACCAATAAGCGTGGTATGGGCGCCAAACAATACAAGCGTAGTCGACAATACTCTGAACATAGGCAAAAAACAAAGAGCGAACTACCCCAATATTTTTAAAGTCATTAGTCGACCTTCGCACAAAACCAACCATTCTATAAGACCTGGAAACCACATCCTGAGTATGTTCAGCGAAGGAACACTTTTCATCGAAGATAATACCAAGATCCTTTATTGACCGAACCCGAGGGATGACATTGCCATTACACTTATAATCGAACAACACTGGAAATAATTTCCTATGAAAAGTAATTACACTACATTTTGAGGGCTCAATTCTCAATCCATTAATTCCGCACCAATAAGAAAATTGAGACAAGTCACGGTTGAGTGCTACACAGTCAGAAAGGGAGGTAACCACATTGAAAATCTTTACATCATCAGCAAAGGACAACATTCTGGACTGTGAACAACATGTAAACACATCATCAAAAAACAACAGGAACAACAAAGGACCTAGATGGGACCCCTGGGGCACCCCTGATGACACATTAATACTGTTAGAAAGGACACCGCGAAAAAGAACATATGACATTCTACCCAATAGATAAGATTCCAACCATTTCAACAAACTACCCTCAACACCAATTAAATTCAACTTATATAGTAGTCTAACATGGTCGACCGAATCAAAGCTTTCGCTATGTCAGTATATATGGCATCAACCTGGTTCCCTCTCTCCATGTTAGTTATTATGAATTCACGGAATAATAAAAGATTCGTTGTTGTAGATCTACCCATAACAAACCCATGTTGGTGATGACTAATATATTTCATAAAATGACTAGACATACAATCAGTAATAACCGATTCAAAGACTTTAGGGATGGCTGACAACTTGGAGATCGGACGATAGTTGATTATTTTTGACCTGTCACCCTTCTTATGAATCGGTATGATATAACTTGTCTTCCATACCTCAGGTACTACACAGGCAGAAAATGATTTATTAAATAATATATTTAGTGGCCGAGAAAGATTGTCTGCACAGTTTTTCAAAACTACTCCAGGAACATTATCCGGACCTGGAGAATAATTTGATTTTAAAACTAACAACTTATTTAATATCACAGATTCATTGATATCACAGGTAGAAAGAACATCACAGAATTTAGGAACAAAATTATCACAAGGATTCAACATGGGTAACGAAAAATTGGATTGGAACATCTCAGAGAATGCATTTGAAGTCTCAAGATCATTCGAAAGAGTACAATTTGCTAAGTTATCCATAAAGCGAGGATAACCATCGAGCCTCTTTTTAGAGTCCATAAAATTCCATATATGGTTTATATTAATTGCAATAATACCTTCGGTGGATGTTATAAACCTATCATAATCATCTTTATTGCTGATTTAGCTGCTGATCTAAGCGAAGAATATTCACTGTACTGCTGGGGATGATTGAGTTTTTTAAAAGCATAGTAAGCCCTATTTTTCCGATTAATAATATTAATTGTATTAGAAGAATACCATGAAGGGAACCTATTACTTGGCTTTACATTTTTGACAGGAACACATTCTTCAAATATCCAAACATTATTGAATAAAACAAATTGACCGCATCATCCAATGAACAGCTCTCCAAAAAATTCCAGTCAATGGAGGACAAATGCTGGTTCAACAGAGTAAAATTAGTCTTGTAGAAATTATATTTGTTGCCTGAATGCAAGTTCCGAAAAGCCTTAACAGGAGCAGTAAATTCACAACAAATGAAATTGATGGGTGGTAGTCGTCTTCAGAAACAAAGGGCAACAAACATTTGGAGATTGTAGTTAATGATACATTACAAAAAACAAAATCGAGAATCCTTCCATCCTTATTCTGAATAGCATTGATTTGATGAAGATCAAGCATTGCTTTGTAGCTATCAAGAACCGCTCCAGCAAACCTACTGGAATGGATATTGTAATCACCAGCAACCAAATATTGAGAGTTAGGATACATAGATAACGTATAATCCATATTCTCAAATAATCCGATATAACTAGACTCTGGAGAATAATCAGGTAAGTAAAAACAACCCAAAATGAACGAAAAACCCTTAAAACTTACTACAAGCCATAAATCTTCGACAGCGGAGTTGGGCGGCACAATCTTCTTTACCAAGTAGTCGGTTTTGACACCAATCAAAACGCCTCCTCCATCAGACTTAGAACTATTAACGCAGGAGCGATCATTTCTAAAAACAACATAGTTAGAACCGAATAATTCAGAAGAGGACACATTATCATTTAACCAGGTCTCCGAAATCAAAATGACATCATAATCGGATGAAAGGGAACTAAGGAAAAATTCATTTGTTTTAGTACGGAGCCCCCTAGTGTTCTGATAGTATAATGATAATAAAAACTTCGATTTATGACCATTGTTACCTCTACACATAGAGTGAACATTATTAATACTATTTCTTTTTAAATCACAGAGGTTTAGATTACAAGTTTTTGAATCACAGCTAGTATTTACAGTAGTATCACAGTGTGAATTAAAATCTAGGTTTAGAGGAAAATTAAAATTTGCAGTGACATTAGTCTTTTTGAAAATTAGTACATGATTTGGGCCATCACAGATGGCTTCTTTTCTAAAAAACACTGTTTATTGAGGAATTGAATTTTTTGTTGATATCCAGGCTAACCACATACCTTCCTTGGCGATTAAACGCATTCGCGGTACTCAAAAAGTCCAGGGTGCATTAAGTCCAATTTAACATACTCAACATTAGAAAACTTGTTACTTAATCGCTTACTTGTTACTTAATACTTAAGAAGTAGTTATTGGAGTATGTAACATAATAAAAAGGCGTTTGTTATACTATCCAAGCAGGACAGGCTCGGTTAACCCTTTAGTTAACCCTTCCTAAAGAAATGTCAAAACCCCCCCTTAATTAAGAGGGGGACAAAAGCATAAGTGGAAGATAGAGCGAAGATCTCGAGGCCTTTCCTGCGCTGCGCCTTGAAGTATCTACAGCCATCCTTGGAGTACACCCTTTTGACCAGGTCAGAGTAAGAAATAATCTAATAAGTCTTTTACCTAATAAATCTTAGATGACATTGCCCCTAATTCAATATTTCAGAGATAACCATAACCAGAGGAGATATTAAACAAATAACTCTCTTTAATATTCATTAGTTGATAAATTCATATTTATATTTATACTGAATAATATATTATAACCCAAGTAAATGAAAGATTATATACTTATTAAATACTAAATATTGTTTTATTTGAGCTACCCCTCATTTAAGTAATTCTGGTGGATGGATTAAATATATACACCATCCCCAGGTTACAAGTGGTGGAGGCGCCGTTTCTTCGAACTTTTGTCTCGAAGACGATCCGCTTTGGATTTTCTTAATTTGCAGAGTAAAATCGTATATTCACAAATTTGTTCATATTCATTCGAAAAAGAATCATAGAAAATTCAATTGGTTAACGCTGTGGGTGCGTAAAGAGCATTTTGTTACGTACACAGGTGTTAACTTCCTTAAGGAGTTATTTTAATTTTTTTTGTTTTGCGAGACAAATAAATCTGGTTATAGTTTGTCGTGCATGTTCTACTTTCTTGGCTTTGTACTTATGCTTTACTTTTAATATTAAATTTTATAGTCTTCATTTTGCTTTCTTACTTTGATATTGGGTGCTTGGTGTCGTGGGAAAAACATCGGTTCCCAGTGACTCATACTTAATGGTTATTTGTTTCGAATTCGTGGAGGTTCTGTTTATAAGAGAATAGTTCATTCCTTTATGTTGAAAACAATTTTTTTTTTTAAAGTAGATTGAAAGTTTATATTTCTTATTGAGTAAGTTTTTTTTTTTTTTTTGGGAAAAACTACGTTAGGTATGTTATAATATTATAATTATAATAGGTTGGACAATCTTTTTGGGTAGTTAATATTTTTGTTAATAAGGATAGGATTTTAGTAGATCTGGCTAGTATTCATTGAATTTGGTATTCTATATTTATATGGTAGACACGTGTGACGACTTGATTAATTCAGGAAAAACAGATTGGGTATACTCTTTGACAGTACAGGAGTTACTTAGCGTTTGCGATCAATTAAACGTCCGAAGGACAAGGGTCTCGTCAGTGAAGGAGTGTAGGAATAGATTGTGTGCATACATCAGGCATAGACAAATAGAAATTCAAAATCGAACGAGGATAAGAGAAACATCGGATTTGGAAGCGATTCAAGTGAGGAAGAAAGAGGAACAATATCCGAAACCTCACGAAGATCGGGTGATTCCTTAAGTACGAAAAAGTTGTCTGGTACGATGGATACTGATAATGTTCCCGTTGAGCAACAACCGCGGAAAAAGATTCCAAAATATACGGTGCAACCATTTAGTGGCCATAAAGACTATTCAGCTCAAGAATTTTTTAAGCTTTTGATGACTTGGGGAAAGTGAACGGATGGGATAATGACGACAAAAAAACATATCTTCCGTTTCATTTGTTAGGAGAGGCAAAGGACGAATGGGGCACTCGGAACTGGGACAATTCGACGTACGATCAGATAAGGGAACATTTTTTGGACAGTTTTGAACGTAATAATGAGTACGTCCTTAGGGCGAGATTGCAGTCAGCACGGCAGGGTGAAAGTGAAAGTCCTTTGACCTTCAAGAGAAGGATTCACAAATGGTGCCATGAGCTTAATCCAGAGATGGGGGAGGCTGAGATAATATCTCATATACTCCATGGGTTGAAAAGGGAATTTCTGCCTTTCTTGGAGGCGGAGTGCAGGACGGACATCGAGAAATTAGCTGGGCGGTTGAAAACTTTGGACGAAATGTATGATATATGTAAAGTCAGGGACAGTGAAGATATAGGTGTTGACGAAAGATTAGATCAAATCCTGGAGAGAAAGCTGCAGAAATTAAAACTTGGCACGAATTCAGTGGACGCGTTAAAAACGGATCCTCCATTTTCCGCAATGCCCCAACAACAACAGAGGGGGCGTAGTAGGGAACGAGAGGTTGATTATACTAGATGGGGACCATCTCGTAGCCCGTTCCGGGGGCAGAATTATAGAAATCGCGATCTAGACGTGCATTATCGACCAAGGGGTGGCGATTATTCGCGGAGCCCATCAGGGAGTAGGTATGGGCAGCGCGAGGGTCGTTTCCTGGGTATTCCTATGACCATCGAGGGGAATGGACAATTCACGCGGAAGGTACCCGTATAGGGGCCAATCGAGGAATCAAGGAGAATTTTACCGGAGGCCGTATGAGCAATTTCCCTCGGCTAAACGACAAAATCGTGCATCTGACGACTCAAATTTGCGAAGTAATGAACGCCGAGTAACGTTTAAGATAATAGTGGATTACTTTGTAATTATTGCATGGAAACAGGTCATTTTGCTAGTGGGTGCCCTTTACTTAAAGTACCTAGGTGTATGGGGTGCGGAAAGGAAGGGCATTACACGAGATTTTGCAAATCAAAAACTAACTCGGGACGTCATGCAGAATTAATTTGCGTGGCGTCACTAAGAATCCAGCCTCCATTGTCAATAAACCTTTAATAAATAAGTAAATGTCTCTGTTTGTTCGATACGGGTAGTAATATTTCGGCAATAAATTCGATTTAGTAGATTTAATAAAGTACAACAGAATACGTAGAACTGGCCAGGTCTGCAATAAGTCTATATTGGAAATTTTAGGAAAGATAATTGTTACAATTCAGATAGGACTAAATTCGGTCAGTCATTCTTTGTATGTAATCAAGCAACTTAATCATCCAGTAATTTTAGGAACGGATTTCTTTGATAAGTATGGTGTTCGATAGATTTTGGGGAAAAGGAAATTATTTTTACGAAGCTGATAATTGTTGTGACATTTAGTGGAATTTGTAGGGAAAGAAGAGTTCGTTTAAAATATGATGTTTGTTTGTCTCCGCGTCAAGTGGCTGAAGTGGATGTTTTAGAAATAGCACTTAGTCTCGATATTTTACGACCTTTAAACAACTTCTCAAACGGTAATATACATATTTTAATTCAGAACACAAAGACAAATTAACAGCCTGACGTATATAATGTAGGGCCGGTCCCCATACGATTGTTGCAGGGGCTTTAATTGGGGTTATTGTGGAACCTGCGAAACTATTGGGCGTTGAAGTTCAAAGGCCGTAGTTCATCATTCAATATTTTAACCGTAAAGACCCACCACCGGTTCCGGGAGACGCCAAGGGTTGTGACCTTTTGGACATAAACTATGGCAAAGATGTGTCCCCGGAAGTAAACAACGGAACGGCACGCCAGGGTTCAAAGATCCTCATTATTTAAGCTCTCAAAAACGGATATTATACGACAATCGGGGAGTCCAAATAGATATAAACCAATCGTTAGAACCGAATCTTTACAAACGTGCATATGACCTTATATGGCAATATAGGGATTTATTCACGACCAAAGCAGTTGATTTAGGACAAACCGATTTAATTCCTTATAAAATAACGTTGAATGACTTAGAACCCGTTGCGTTTGCTCCATATAAACTTTCGAAGCCAGAAAGAGAATTTATGGATGCAAAAGTGGGAGAATTATTAACAGCAGGTATTATTAAGCCTTCGACTCTCCATATAGCGCTCCGGCATTTTTGGTCAAAAAACCGGACGGAGACGGATACAGATGGTTATAAATTATAAAAAATTAAATGAAAAATTCGAACAGATAAATACCCACTCCCGAGAATAGATACCATTTTCGATTCTTTGCAAGGGTCAGTTTATTTTTCCAAAGTAGATGCCAATAATGCGTTTTTTCAGCAACCCATAGACCCAAGCACGAGTGCTGTCACTGCTTTTGTAACGTCTAGTGGATTATACGAATTCACGGCACTTCCACAGGGTCTGAAAAATAGTCCAGCAAGTTTCCAAAGGGCTATGAACCGTTTGTTTAATGACATTATGTATAGGCATGTTCTGTGCTATTTGGACGATATAGTAGTTTTTGGTTCAGATTTTGATAAACAGTTCGAAAGTTTAAAATTAACCCTTGAAAAAGCCAGAAGCATAAATTTGAAATTGAGTACAAATAAATGTAAATTTTTTTATGAGGAAATAGATCTTTTGGGTCATAAATATCACGAGCAGGTATCGTACCTTTGCCAAATAGAACGGAAGCAATAGCAAAACTTCAACCCCCTAAGAACCAGAAAGCTGTCAGGTCATTTTTAGGGATGTGCTCTTATTACAGAAAATTATCCCACAATACGCGGTTATAGCGGCTCCTTTGACAAATTTAACTAAAAAGGGGTACGAATCGTTCGAATGGGACTCAACTTTGGATCACGCGTTTAATACTTTAAAAGGAAAATTAATGGTTTCCCCAATTTTAGCTCACTATGATGACAATAAAGAGGTGTTTATAGCTACAGATGCGTCAAGAATAGGAATTGGGGGGACTTTATCACAAAAAGATGAAAAGGGAAATTTACATCCAGTTTTTATTTAAGTAGAAAATTGAAGGAAGTAGAAACTCGATATACGGTATCTGAAATTGAGCTTTTGAGTATAGTATATTGCCTAAATTTTTGGAGACCATATGTTTTGGGGAAAAGAGTAATCATTTATAATGATCATGTCAGTTTAAAATATTTTTCAAACTTCAAAATACTTCCTCTAGATTATATAGACTATCTTTACAACTTGTAGATTATGATTTTCAAATCGTTCACAAACCGGGAAAAAATTCAATAATAAAGGTAGTTGATAACTTGTCGCGAAACCCTATGGATATGGAAACAGATAATTCTTATGATAAGGGTATGGAAATAGATTCACTTGAAGTAATAGAGGGGAAAAAGACATTGATTCGCTGAGTGCGAAACTGGGAGTTCCGACGATTACAATAATTCAACAATTAAATATCGAATTGGGTCAGAAACGGGACCCATTTATACTTGAAATATATAATGCATTAACTGATCCGATTCTGCCACAGCGAGGTCGCGGAGAAGTAGGAAGTACTTTATAGGGGAAGAGGATGATATGGTATATTACAAGCATTATTATGACAAAGAGTCAGTAGGATTGGTAGTTATCCCTTCAAATTTAGTAGCTGATGTGATCACGGCATATCATGATGCTTTGCCGGCGGGTGGTCATTTGGGGGTAGAGAAAACGTTGGCAAAAATAAAAAGCAAATATTATTGGCCAACTATGGCTGCGGATGTAGCTAGTCATGTAAAAACTTGTGATTCTTGTCAAAGATAAAGACACCCAGAGTGTCACCCGCAGGTAATTTGCAACCAATTATTCCGCAATCTGTGCCGTGGTCGCACGTAATAATTGATTTTTTAGGGCCGTTAAATAAAACTGTGAACTCACATGCGTTTATAATTGTGGGGACTTGTACCACAACGCGATTTGCAGTTGCGAAGGCCACAAGGCGGGCTGACTCCAGGGCGACCATGGGTTTTTGAAGGAGATTATCTCCGTTTTGGCTGTCCTCAGATTTTAAGTAGCGATCGGGGAAGTCATTTTATAGACAAAACTTTAAAGGAATTTGTACAATCATTGGGTATTAAACAACGACACAGCACTGCCTATGCACCCCAGAGCCAAGGTTTGACGGAGAGGTTTAATAGTACATTGTTAAACATGTTGGCTCATTATACCACGAATCACACGGATTGGGTGCCATATTTAGAATACGTTCTGTTAAGCTATAATGTGAGTGTACATTCAAGTACAAATTATAGCCCATTTTACTTAATGCATGGGTACGAACCACGGATGCCGATAGATCTGGCTTTATTGCCGTCAAATGTTAGTGCGGATGTGCTGACGAGTATATCCAAACTACAAGAAATTCGTACCCAAATTCCTCAATTATTAAAAAAGCACAGGACCGTCAGAAAACATACTACGATAACAAACATAGAATGTTGAGTACAAAGATGGCGATTTAATTTTACTCCGTTCGATGTCGCAGGTTACAGATAAAGCTACGAAATTAGATGATAAATATATTGGGCCTTATGTGGTCCTGCGTAAGACGGGTCCTGTTACATACCAAATCCGTATATTAAAAAGAGGAAAATGGTCTGACGATATAGTAAATGTGCGACGGATGAAGTTGTACAATTCACGATAACCATGGGTCGTGGATGTTTTGACAGGCCTAAAATTTTTGTAATTTCTCTGAAAAAAGGTTAAGGGTTGCTCGGGGGTCAAAATCGTCTTGGTTGTGATCTTTATCAGGAAGAAAGTTATATCAATAGGTAATGAAAATGGTATATTGTATATGGGATATTATGTGATAGGATGGCCATCCTATATTAGAAAAGGAAGAAATAAAGTATTATGGAAAATGAAATAAGGAATTATGAGAAATGAAATGAGGTATTATGGAAAATGAAATAAAGTATTATGAGAAATGGAATGAAGTATTATGAGAAATGAAGAGTGTTATTATGGAAAATGAAATGAAGTATAGTGCAAAATGAAATGAGGTACCTCTTATGGAAAATGAAATTAAGTATTATGAAAAGTTGAAAACGTGAAATGAAATAAATGAGATAAAGTGAAATATGAAAATATGATGAAACGGTGACATAAAGTGAATAAAATAAAAGAAATTATGTAAGTGAATAAGTAATGAAACTGATATAACCCTGAGAGACATTATTTGGGCGAGCAAACAGTCTGCAGTTGCGGGAGAGAAAAGTAACGTTGCGTGGTGAGTTTACGGACACAATAATTATTGTACTTTGGGAATTTTCTTTTGTGGAGATTAGTGTTCGATTAATTTTAAATTTTAATGGTTGCTTGGTTACATGCGGTTAAACAATAAAATTAGGTGATATAGAATAGTTTAGTAAATTGTGTAAGTGAGCTAATGAGGGATAAATTGGACGAACGTATAGATGGGTGTAATGGATAATTTGTGAGGGTAATATTGAGATCGAATTTAAGGATAAGTATTTTATTATAAGTATTTTATTGCATTTTAGTATGTACGGTGTAGTTAAAATTTTTTTTTTTGTTATGTGTCTTGTCTAGGTTCCTATTTGTTTGTTCTCTCGTGCGATTTATTGATAATTTATAAAACAAGTTAGGTAGAAAATTTAACAGATAAAAGAAAAATATATTTATAGCATGAGATCGTTGCTGACCGCTGAACAAAATAGGGTAAATAGATTACGAAATAGGTGGATGAATGGTCAAGGTCCCATGTGTCAAGATTGTCGAGGACTTCAAGATGAACGATAATTAGTAAACATCAAGACGGGCACAAGAGCATGTCATCTTAAGGGGTAGTTTATAGATACCGCATGAAGAATGAGAATAGGAGACACAAAAAGATCTCACGCTTTTATAAATAAGGGGGGCCGTCTATGAAGATATTCAAGCGATGATCAGTAAACAAATTATGTTGAGTTAATCTGACTCTATATACAATTTCACATGTTCCCCCTTCTCTATTCTTTTCGGTCGTTTAATGATTCACATATCGGAGAATTGGTATTGAAGGGAGAGTCAGTAGGGTTTGAGAGGTTGTGTTTAACAGTGGTTTTAATTTTTTTTAAATCAAAATGTATAAGTGTTCCGCTTTGATACTCTTAGTATGTTTTCAAATGACTTTGGGATTCATTGCATTTGATTGTAAAGCATTATCAGAAGGTTATAGGGAAGTGGACGCGACATCGATAAGTGAATGTGTTCCCCCGGCACCTCAGGTAACAGAAGATAAATTACGTATACAATTGGTTCAGACGGCTAGGTTTTCCAGGGTGGAATATCATCAATGTAGAATAAAAATGACGATCGTATTGTTTTATTGTGGAGCTTTCGGTCATTTAGGTATGGTTAGGGACACAATACAGCAGGATGTTGTCAGCATGACGAGAGAGGATTGCTTACAAATACATAAAACTGGCACGTATAATCACATGTCTGGGAAAATCACAGGAATTGCAAAAAATGGGACAACAATGGGACGCAGGTTCATGCGAAACGGGTCAAATTACCTTGAAAGGGATTAATTATAATCAGAGAGCGGACATTCGTGCAGTCAAAATGAAAAAACGTGCATCAAAAAATGCTAAATCGTGCAAAAAACGTGCAATATAAGTTTAAAACATGCTTTTACAGAAAATTACGCACCGACTTATAAGAAATTTCATTTGTTTTTTGGTAGAACAATAATCGGTAAAACAAACACATGGTATCATTCGTACTTTTTGCGCTTTTAGTCGGGTTTGCTTTGCGGGGCGGAACGCTGCCGCGTTCCTAGATAACCTCTTGGGGGAAGCAATCACTTTGACAGTGAAATATGACGCATTTCACTGCTACATTTTACCGACCCTGTACCTGTTCCAGTGATTTTCAAATAGAGGCCTGTATTCACGAGATTCACCGACGAATTTTTAATATAATTTTTCTTGCTGACGATTAATGGTGTTTTCGGCAGCCAGAAAACCATATCAGTTCGACAGTTCCTGGTTCTAATTAACCTTTGCTACCAATTTTGATCCGTCTCACTGCTTCCGGCTACCGGGCACTTTTTCCCTTCTCAAAAGACCCAAAAGGGTTCCTTCAGGCAAACTAAATACTATGTAATGTAAATATTTAGTTAAATAGCATTCTAATTTTTATTTCTTTAAACATTAAAAGAAAAAAACATTAAAAAAATAATAATAAATCAAAATGTGCAGCTAATTTGCAAAATTCCCAAAACGTGCAATTTTCGTGCAATATACCCCAAACGTGCAAATCGTGCAGTATTAACACTCTCAGCGCGGCAAGCCCAACTGGCAAATCTCACCCTGGGGCGGGAAAATTTTTTTTCGTCAAACTACTTCATTACCTCCAAAAACATTAATAATGAAGTATAAAATTATTTTGGCATGTTAATTATGCCAAAATAAGGCTTAATTGTCCCTCACGAATGATCAGATTTGTAGGCAATCCCGCAATGTTTTTCCCCTTCTCATACCATTTTGGAACTGTTACCAGGATCAACTTCTCTAAGTGGTCAACCTATTATTTTTAGCCATTAGCTTAATTTTTTTTATATTTTTTTATTACCTACATTTGCTATTTATATATTTTCGAGTGGATACATTTTCACGGTTGCGAAATATTTTTGGTACCTACTCAAATTATTCAAAATTGCTTTTCTGATGAAAAATAATAAAAAATTAAGTCACTAGCCATTTGTAACGGCTTGGGATTCCCGAAAAAACCGTTGGGATTAGAAAGGAAACTTTAGTTAATTTAACGATTTTTTTGTCAAAACTTAATACGTAAGTAGGTAAAGATTATCTCAAATCCGGTGAAATGACCTGGAGGGAAAAAACCGTTAAAAAATTTTTTATAGAAAAAAAACTGCGCGGTTCACTACGATAATGAAAAGTATTTGAAAATAGGTATTTAATGCTGTTTAGAAAAATGGGTAAGTAGTTATTTATTTTTTCGAAGTGCAAACCTAAAATAATTAATTAAAAGTGAATAATTTTGAATAATTTTGAATAAAATATACTAAAAAAACTAAACGAATCTTCGGCCTTAATAAAGTTGGAAAAGGTAAAAAGTAACGAACTTGTTTTAGAGTGAAACATAGAACGAACTGCTACCGTTCATAGTTTTAGTTTCCGAATTCGCCACTGCTCTTGACCGCTCGGAAGTCTTTCCTTTTTTTTAAAAATTATACTAAAAAAAATGATTGTAACTTATGATCGCTGTACCTATTAAATAATTTTGTGTTTAATTTAACTTAATAGAACAAAAAATTAATAAGTTTTTAAAGAAATTACCCGAAATTAATAGTAACAGGTCCCATTGTGAGAAGGAACGCTTTTGGTTTTTTCTACTCTTTTGGTCTAAAACCTAAATAATATTAATAAAAACGGCAAAAAGTTGTGATCATAAGTTAATTAATAGTTTAAAAATTATTATTTAAAAAACTTACAGTCAAAAAGTAGAAAAATAATCCAAAATTGAACTGAAAACGTCTCCGTGAAGTAGCTGGTTCAACTGTCTACTTTGAAAGTCAAAATCGAAATGAAGAAAAGGTCTAGAGTCATGCTAAGGCAGTATTTAGGTATAAAAACCCTTTAAGAATTAACGTATGTCAACGGTTGTGCGAAATTCACTGTTTTAACACTCTCAGCGCGGCAAGCCCAATCGGCAAATCTCACCCTGGGGCGGGAAAATTTTTTTACGGAAAACTCATTAATTGTCTTTAAAAACATAAAAATTAAAAAAAAAAAATATTTTGATGTTTAATTATGCAGAAATAAGACGTTATAGTCCCGCACAGTTGAACAAGTTTGTAGGCAAAACCCGCCAAGCCTTTCCCGTTATCCGATACTTTTGAACTGTTACCTGTATCAACCTTTCCAAACGGTCTACCTACTACCTCGAGTTAAAACTTCTACTAGTTCCCTTCTTTTCCGTTAGATTTTTTTTTTTTTTTAGATACTGTCTACTTCCTTTTCTGTTTTATTTAATTTTTTTAAATAATTAAATAATTTTTCCTTTTCAATGAAATTTATTCGACTAAGAAAAGTTTTAAATCTATAAAAAAAAATTTAAATGAAAATTGTGAGGCCATGGGAGAATAAAATTAGCGATCTGAACATGATTTTGCTATAATTACATATAAAGTTTTATAGCAAAATAACAATATATACAATACATATATACTTATATAATATGTAAACATTAGAGAAAAAAATATGGAAATATAATAATAAAATAAATATATAATATATAAAATTAAAATAAAATAATATACATAATAAAATAAAAATAGGTGAAGTCGCCAAACGCCTCAATCGAACAGAAATCATTCTATCCGTAGCCAGCAAACTCCAAACCGTCATCGATATGAAATAAAACAAAAAAATATTATTAAGTATTCTAAAAATAGTAGTTGCGTATACCCTATACGCAATAACACCAAGCGGACGAAAAACCTTCAAAAAAATCATAAAAATAGGTAGTAGGTAAAAAAAAAAATTAAAAGTTAATGAGTAGGGTAGGTTTGTGTTTTACTTTTCCAAGTCAAATTTAGAATTTTCCAAACCCAAATAAACAAAAAAGGAAAAACAAACGATTGCACGATCTAGGAGGAAAAAAAAACTTTTTTTTTATAAATTTTGAAATTTACTTTCATGATAATTTTTGAAACATCCAATGCAAAGACCAACTTTATTATCACCCGTTGAACAACCCAAGCAAAAAACAGTTGTTGTTTTTTTTCCTCCTTTCATCTCTGAACAATACCTACACATTAGCTGCTTTTTTCCAGATCCTGATGCCTTGAGGTCAGTGGTCATGGGGAAGTGATTGAAAGAGGAAAATGAATTTGGGCTGGGAGTATTGCTGGGAGCGGTTGGTTGGGTACTGGATGAAGGAAATTTTGGTTTATTTTTGTACGGTAAGTCAGTCAGTTGGGTAATTAAGTCCATTCGGAAATGGTGGAGATCCATTTTCTTTTTCCTGGATGTATTAAATAAATGAAAACTATTTACTACAACCAATTGAAGAATATGGATTCCTAATTTTTTGTACCATTTCAAAGATCGCCTTTCGACAGGGTAATAACTAAGAAGCTGATCCACGCGATCAACGCCCCCCATGGATTCATTGTAATGTTTAATTATTTCTGGTTTTACGAGTGACACCCCCCGTCTGTTTTTAACCCCAACAAGTTTGCCTGAAAATTTTGAACTGATCGCGTGGATCTCCTTCTTATCTTTCCACTTCATAACGCAGATGTTAGAAGGATGCAAAATTGTTCCCTACATTCACTACTCTCCAATTTTGCCTTAGTTACCATTGGTGGATTGTGTTTTCTGTTAGGTCGCAATGTTCCCGTTACGTAAGTTTGTTTGTCGAAAAGGTCCATCGTAAGATCGACACTATTGTACAGGTTGTCCATGTACAATGAGTGACCTTTGTGGGTCAGTCCGTCCATCAGTTTCAGTACAACTTTTTTGGTATGTCCAAGTCCACCAACCTCTGGATCACTCGACCCGGCGTAAACGTGAAACTTCAGCGGAAACCCTGATGGTTCCGTCAGCATATACAATTTAATCCCATATGGATGGGATTTAGATTTTATATACTGTCGAAACACCAAGCGTCCCCGCCAAAGTACCATTGATTCGTCCAATGATAAATTTTCACCGGGCGAGTAAACCTCAGTAATCCGTTTATTGTAGAAGTCTATCAGTGGTCGTAGTTTGTACAGTCTGTCTTTTGATGTTTCGTGTGTGTCAAGATTCTTCCTGAAGTGCAAAGACTGCAGTATCAGGAGAATCGGTCTCTAGTCATGATCTGTGAAAATGAAGTTTTCAACATTCCTTTAAAATGTCTGTCAGTACTCCAGTACTCCGAAAGCTTAGGCAATTTAATAGTTCCGGTAAGAAAAAGGAGGCCGAAAAATACCAGAATTTCATTTTTGGACACAGGTTTCCAGTTTTTAATTCTAGCTTTCGGAGTACTGGAACTTTGTATAAGTATTTTAGCATAGTCGTTTGTCTCCGTTACAATCAAGTCAAGAATTTCGTCAGTAAGTATAAGTCTGAAGTAATCTAGTGCTGTTTGTCCGTTTGGTTGTACTTTCAGTCCTTGTCTTCCACAAAAGGTAAAGGGCGGGACACTATCACTGGGACTATCACCCCAAACTAATGAAGGACGTTGAAGAGAACGGGACTGCTGCATTGCAGCGTTATTACTCTGTGAGGTGCTGGATATCGGGGCTTGGGAGGAATTTAAAGGAAATAGGGGAGAGTTAGGAGAGATAGGAAAGGAAATTTGGAAAGCAGGTTCAGCAACTGGAGGCGGTGAACGAGGGAAGATGACTCTAAACGGGGAGGGCAGCGGCGAGTTTGAAATTGTATTAATTTTTTGAGGAGTGTTGGAAACAGGATTTTGATTGACCAAGGCATCAGGACCAGGAGGTAAATAGTACTGTACCTTTTCGTCTTCAACGTTGTCTTCCTCTTCTGAAGACGAGATCAAGCCCAAAGAAAACTCAGGATCTGAATCAATGGCCTCTTCATCGCTGTCGGCTAGATAGTTGGCAATAGCATTTTTCGTTTATTCCTATTTCATCAATCTTCAACTTTGTCTTATTTTTAAATAGCCCATCTAGAGGTGCAACTTTCGTCCGTTTGATTTCAGGCTCATCTAATGGTTCAAAATCTCGACTAAACTCCTCAGAATTGGAAGCTGGAGGCGTGCCGTAAAGACGTCTCTTGGTTTTAGGCTTCAATTGAGGAGTTGATGAAGTAGAACCTGAAATATATATGGTTTATAATAGTCATATAAGTAATTACGGTATTAATTGCTACAATTTTTATTAATTTTTCAGCAATCTTCTTAATATGTAAATTCGATTTTGCCAAAGCTGGATAACTAATTACTACTTAAGTATTATTTTTTTATTTCTAAATGATGAGCTTCGTAAAACTTGTTATGGTTTTCGGTTACGGATTAGAAAGTAGCTTCCCTTTGGCAGGTATCAAGGATTTCAAACGGCCGGGGCAGTAAGAAGATTCCCATGATTATTAGGGTTTAAAAAACTATTTTGCCTAAGTGCACCTCCAACGCTTTTTCC
Organism: Orius insidiosus; assembly: GCA_014119065.1. Taxonomy (NCBI): domain Eukaryota; kingdom Metazoa; phylum Arthropoda; class Insecta; order Hemiptera; family Anthocoridae; genus Orius; species Orius insidiosus. The sequence continues at coordinate 57,130 of JACGAQ010000798.1, forward strand.
GTAACGTTTTTCTTCTTCTAAAAGAAAGAAAGCCATGTAGAGTATGATGGGATGGGGGGGGGGGGGTCTGCAGATCTGATAATTAATTATTACATACTACAATTTTTATTAATTTTTAGATTTCAACAAATCTGGATAATTAATTACGACTTAAATATTTATTTATTTTCTAAATAATGCGTTTCGTTAAACATATTGCGGTTTTCCGTTACGGATTTGAAAGTAGCTAGGCTAGAGGGGCTCTAATTTGGGAAGAAAAAAACTTTAAATAAAATATCATGTAATTTCAATCCACACTTCTTATGGGTTTTTTAACACTTCGTTACTCACCTGGACAAAGTTACAAGTTTACTCACCTCGGGTCTGGGCGGACCCGAGTATTTAAATTAGTGAATTATTGTCCAAAACGATGTAAACTTATTAAATACTCAATTTTTTTGATCACTTTTAACGTTTTTCTTTTGATTTAATAAATTTAAAAATTGGAAATCAATTATTTTGATTATTTATTGATGACTTGAAACTTGCTCCTCCAAAAGTGTATTCCTTCAATCTTACACTTTTCAAAAATTGATTGCATATATAACTAACTTCCAATTGCTTTTCAAGCTGCTTTTTTTAAATAATTGAAATGCTAAATATTCTTACAAAAATTACACATTATGCAAAAAAATACGTTATATATTTGGAAATTGAAATTAAATATTCTAAAAATGCAGTATCAATTCATTATTTTTGTAACATGAATACTCACCTCGGGTCAAATTGACCCGAAATTATGTGGTTCTATTGGTTCAAGGAGTAAAATGGCGGGATAAAATGACGTCATCGGGTCCCTACGGACCCGAGGTGAGTAACCACGTATCAATAAAAAAAGGGGAAATTAGAAAAAAAAAATTATATTCTTGTTACGTAGTTACTCACGTCGGGTCAATATGACTCTCTTAGCTATAAATATTAGTATTAGAAAGTAAAAACATAACCTAACAGTAGCTCTTATCAAATAAATAAAATAGATAAATCCCATTGGGCAATTTGAGAAGCATAAAATTAAGAAATATTGAAAAAACAGACAGTCGGGTCCGCAGGGACCCGACGTGAGTAACGAAGTGTTAAATAGATTATTCTACTAACATGTAACTAAATAAAATTTTAAAAAATCAAAAAATTCGTAATCTACACAAAATTTGGATTTGATTTGATTATTCATAAGATCTCTTGGACAACTCTGAAAAATGACAAATTTGGCGTTATTTCGCTATAAAATCTGTTAAAATTGACCAGAGGCACTAATTTTAAATTTCTCTCTCTCACTTTCTTCAAAGGATTCAATCTATCACAAATCCAAGCACCATATGCATCACTAGTTATCATTGTTTTTAAACGATAGCCTCCATTTTTCTAGTATAAAATAATAAGAGCAAAATGGCTTTCTCGTATTTTGGACCAAGAGAAAAAGTTCTTAAAATAAAGAACAGTCAAATCAACTCAAAATTTGCGTGCGGATTACAAAAAAATAAAAATAAAATAAAATAAAAAATAAAAAGTTTTATTTGAAGTAAGTATCGAAATTGGTGCCACTCTGGGACACCTTGTAAACAATAAACAAGATTCGTTAATTGCAATCAATTCTTCGTCAAAAACGAGGGGGGGGGGGGGGGGTTAAATTAAACTTTTGTTACGATCTTTAATATTTAAAATCATTAAAGGGGTGATTCATTACTTTTTTAAATTTCTTCTTTACTTTTTTAGTTTTTATTCTTTTTAAATGGATATCTTGAAAATTGTTAACTTTTCGAAGCTACATCGATGTGGGATGACTAATTAAAAGTCTTTCAAATAATGCCGAGGCAAATGAAAATTTAAGATAATTACAATTACCTACTAAATCTTTAAGAATGCTTCGAATAATGATTTCGCGAAAGCTGTTTCGATCGTTCGAGGACATGCATCATGCAAACAATTTAAAAACAATTATTACTTTGTATTAAAGGAAATGGAAATCCAAAACTTCCTTTTTGGGGAAGTTGGAACTAAAATAAAAATTGTTTATCAATTATCAGTGTAAAAATTAGGAATAGAATAATATTTTTTCTTATTTAAATAATTATTAATTAACAAGACGAAATGAATTTTGATGAGTAATTATTATTATTATTATACACACTTACGGGATGATCCCAAATAGCGGATTTACAAAAAATACAGAAAATAAATAAAAAATTTCAGAATATATCACTCTATCAGATCAGAAGTTATCACATGTTAGGTTTATCACAGTCCATATTTAATCTAAAGGGTATCACACTAATTAACAATATATTACAATAAATAAATAATTTCCAGAAATATAACAACAATTAAAAAAGGATAGAAAATTTCTATTAGTGTGATACAATTTACTAAACCTAACAGATAAATAAATAAAGTAATAACTATTAATATATTCTTAGAAATAAATAAAATCACAGAAAAACCCTTAACAATGACTAGTAAGAAGAGCTTTAAGTTCTTGGAGAGTACACGAAAAAAAATCAATGGCTGGCATTTTGTTCAACTCGACTAGAAAACCGGAAATCGTAAGAGCTCGTCCATAGTCAGTTCTGTGGTAAGGTATGTAGAAGGTCTCAGAGTGACGGGAACGTCTCGGTGGGACCTTAATGTCGATGAGACTCAGAAGGGCAGGGCAGTCTAACAGCCCATTGAGCAACTTATAGAGGAAGCAGGAACCCAGGAACAGAACTCGGTTGCGAGGGGACATGATGTTGAAATGGTTCCGCCATTCATGGATTGATTTGGAATCATATTGTGCCTTTTCGATAAAGCATAAATGTTTAATTGCAGACTTCTGCACCCTGGCTAAATCATCGTAGTAACACTGATAGTAAGGTCGCCACACCAAGCACGCATAATCAATGATGCTACTAACATAAGCAAAATATAGAGATCTAACTACTTTAACATTTTTAAAATCGTTTGTAGATCTGCGGATAAAACCAACCATTCGATAAGACCTCGATGTAACGTCGTTGATGTGCTTAGAAAAGGTGCAATTTTCACTGAAAATAACCCCGAGATCCTTAATATGACTAACACGGTTGATAATTTGACCTTCACAACTATAATCGAATGTAATTGGGAAATTTTTCCGATGAAAACTTATTACTTGACATTTATTATATTCGATTTTCAAACTATTGGTTAAACACCATTGTGAAAACTTGAGGAGGTCATCATTCAAAGAAACACAATCCTTATCGGAACGAATAATCCTGTACAACTTGACGTCATCGGCAAAGGCCAACGCTAACGCCCCAGAGCCTAGGCCACAAGAAAAGAGATCATCAAAATACAAAAGAAAGAGCCACGGTCCAAGGTGAGAGCCCTGTGGGACCCCAGATGGCAAAGCTAACTTGTCAGAGTGAGTTTCGCGAAAACAAACAACAGACGTCCTGTTTGAAAGGTACGATTCCAACCAATCGAACAATGATCCCTGGATCCCTATTTGAAATAGTTTGAAGAGGAGTCGTCTGTGGTCAACCGAATCAAAGGCTTTGGCTATATCTGTATAGATTACATCAACCTGATAGCCTTTCTCTACACTATTTACGATACACTCCCTATACAGAAGCAGGTTTGTTGTTGTAGATTTTCCAGGTAAAAATCCATGCTGGCTATCACTAAAGTAGTTACGGAAGTGACTAGAAATCGAGTCGGTAATAATCGACTCAAAGACCTTTGGAATGCAAGACAGTTTGGATATAGGACGGTAGTTAGTTATATTTGATCGATTACCTTTTTTATGGATTGGAATAATATGACTATTCTTCCAAATATCAGGAAACACACCTAAAGCTAATGACTTAGAAAACAACCCAAACAACGGCTTAACCAGGTGTTGAGCACAATTTTTCAAAATAATAGCAGGTACATTATCAGGGCCAGGTGAACCATTGGGATCTAAAGTTGCCAACTTATCAAGTATCACAGTTTCGTTAATATCACAGTAAGTCAAATTATCACAATCTTTAGGAACAAATGGGGAAAGCGGATTTATCATGGGGGGAGAAAAATTGGATTTAAATACCTCGGCGAAGGCCGCAGCTACTGCAGCATCATTCGAAAGAACTTCACCATTCAACTTGGTCATTTGCTTAGGGTAACCATTATGACGTTTCTTAGAACCCATAAAATCCCAGATGTGATTAACATCCTTTTCAATTAATAGTTCATTAGCTGTTATAAATCGGTCATAATCATTCTGTATTGCCGATTTTGTCTGCGCACGAAGAACCGAGAACTCATTGTAGTGAAGTTGGTCCTTTAGTTTGCGATAAGTCTGATAAGCCCTATTTTTCCTGTTAATTAGATTTATAGATTCCCTAGAATACCAAGATGGGAACCTATTTGATGGCATAATCCGTTTCAGCGGAACACATTCCTCAAACAATCTAAATAAAATCGAATAAAACGTACTAAGTGCCTCATCCAGCGAGCAGTTGTCCAGGAATGACCAATTTACAGCAGATAAATTCTCGTTTAATAAAACAAAATTTGTTTTATAGAAATTAAATTTCTTACCAGAGTGCATATATCGAGACAACTTAATAGGAGCGGAGAAATTACAAGTTACAGCGAGCGATGGATGATAAACATCCTCGGGTACCAATGGCAGCAAGTCTCTAACCACTTCCACAGATGATATGTTTGACAAAACAAGATCCAAGATACGACCAGAACTATTCGATATACTATTCAATTGATTGACGTCCAATACATTGATATATCTATCCAAGATATCTTCAGCCAATCTACCACCAGAGTGGATATTGTAGTCGCCTGCAATTAAACATTCACTATTAGGGTAAACAGACATAATGTACTCCATATTTCCAAAGAACCCCATGTAAGTCGATTCAGGAGAATTAGGAGGTACATAAAAACATCCTACAATGAAGGAGAAACCTTTACAAGTAACCACGATCCAAACATCTTCAACGAATGTGTTCGGTGGGAGAACCTGCTTCACAACAAGATCGCTTCTGGATGCTATGAGCACGCCACCTCCGTTCTGGCCTGATCGATCATTCCTGTAAATAGTGAATTGTGAGCTAAACAATTCCGTTGACATTACTCTCTCGTTCAACCATGTTTCTGTAATCAAAATAATATCGTAATGAGTTGACAAGACATTAAGTAAAAATTGATTTGTTTTCGTGCGAAGCCCCCTAACATTTTGGTAATATATCGATAAAGAAAAATTAGATTTATTAGGGGCATTAGTACCCGCAACCTTATGAGGAAGCATAAAGTTGCGAACATAGCTTAACTCTCCAGACGTGCCGCCGGCGACGGCATTTTGCCTAAAAAATGACAATCACGTGTAGTGACAGAAAAGAAATCAATAACACCAGATACATCAGTTCGTTGTTTCGAAGTCTTCTTAACTATTTTGGATATATCTTTACAAATCACCCTCCGTCCGGCTCTACTGAAAGCCAATGCTTTATCCATTAACATGTTCGGACAAATGAGATCTAATTTAACAAAGTGAACATTTTTAAACTTCATGCTGAGCCGATATAAAAATTTATTGTAATCATAAATTGTCCTGTTGATGATTGACCAGGAGGGAAGGCTATAATTGTACGGGACACCCATTACAATCAAGTTTGTACCTAAGCACTGGCTTAATATGAATTTATACATTAGTACTTTAAGAGCTCTCAGCTCATTATGTTCAATATCATTATATCCTACACATAGTAAAACAAAATCGTTAAAACTCAACGATCCCAGCTCAACCTTCCGGGTATCTTTAAATAGGCCTTTTATCCTGATATGGGAGGTAATGTCATACTCACTAGGAAGATAGTCACCCAAACAACATGGGATGCCTGAAGAAAAACTGTCCCCGATAACGATGAATTTAGGACCTTCACGAGCTGGCAGCTTCTCCGGAGCAGGGTCCAAAGGGAGCGAACAGTCAATGACGGTGTCCACAGGATGAGAAGAACGTATGTAACCCAAATCGGAGTTGGACTGCTCGACGACGGTAATAATTGATGACGGAGTGCCGTAAGAGGACCCGGAGTCATTATCACGAAGCGTCGGTGCAACATCATCAGGACAACAACGACGAGGTGTTGATGGCATGGGAACAACAACACCGCAATTATGTATCTTTATGGTAAGACGTGCATTTTCTGCGCAAAGTACATCGATATTCTCTTGTAGGACCTTGATGCGGGTCTGAAGGTCTGTAACTTGATTTGAAAGGTCTTTACATTCAGGGATATCTGTTTGTTGATATTTGTCCTCAGAAGACGAGGGTACTTGAAAAAGAGTATCGTAGATCAACAAGTCACGTAGGCGACGAGTTTCTTCGTCGTATAAAGAAGCGATATTGTTATTGTCTGATTGGAGTGTAACAAAATCGGTTTTCAGTTTAGCCATCTCACATTCAGCTGCCATGAAGTGTACCAATATAGACTGGAACGTCAACATAGACTTCTTAAATGCAGCCTTAGGAATTAAGGATGAAAACTCACGTAGGCGACGAGTTTCTTCGTCGTATAAAGAAGCGATATTGTTATTGTCTGATTGGAGTGTAACAAAATCGGTTTTCAGTTTAGCCATCTCACATTCAGCTGCCATGAAGTGTACCAATATAGACTGGAACGTCAACATAGACTTCTTAAATGCAGCCTTAGGAATTAAGGATGAAAACTCACGTAAAGAAATCAGATAAGCACCAATCTGATCGGAGATAGCACTAGTTCCACTCGATATCACCAATTGTTCAAATAGTTTATCTAAAGACGACGACTTCCGAACAGCCTTATCAACTGAAGAAGTCTTAGGCATCGTAATTACTGAATTGAGATAGCAACAAAGACGGAGTATCATAAACAGGCAATACTTTAAAAAAACACTAAAGAGTTCTCAGTATCTGTAACAGGTATCAATGTTTATAAACGTTCATCATAAAAAAAAAAAAAAAAAAAAACTGTTATAGTATAACAGAGTTCAAACCGTTATAACCACCACGGAAAAATTGAACCACAAATCACGACCACCGAAATTAAAGTCAGAAAATGAAATAAATATCGGAGGAAAATTGAAATCCAAGATCACAGACTTTAAAAAGCCACTGAAGAACAATTTTCAAATACAAAAAACGTTTCCGGAGCCATTAAACTATAAAAATACGATAAAATAACACAGGAACATTTCAGAGCACATGTTCCCGTAATACGGGAAGGTTTTCAGATTCTGAATATTGACATAATTTTGTCAAGGTTATGATTCTGAATATCGGTAATATTGACAAAATATAAAGTTAAAATTTTAAAGCGAAATAAAGTTGTACGTTACGGAAAAACTTCTTATGGGGTGGTTCATAGGACGAACTACATTGAACAGTTTGACTGTTAGCGCTACTGCTACTTGGAACGTTCACTGCTCATGGCCGTTTGGAAATCATCTCTTTTTGATTATTTACGACAAAATTATTGAAAATTTTAGATTGTACCACTTAATATTTAATTGTTTGATTAATAAAAGTCTATAGAAAAAGAATATACTAAATTGACTTAAAAACTTACCAGAAAATGATGGTAACAGGTCCATTTCTGAGAAGGAACGCTTTTGTTTTTCTACTGTTTTGGTATAAAAAAGTAATTAATGTTAACAAAAAGTCCACAGTGTTGTAATCATAAACAAAATAATAGTTTTAGAAATATTATAAGTAAAACTTACCGTGAAAAAGTAGAAAAATTGTCCAAAATTGAACTGAGAACGAGACGGTGAGGTAGCGGGTTCTACTGTCAACTTTGAAAGTCAAAAGCGTAATGAAGAAAAGGGGAAACTCGCGCTAAGGCCATTTCAGGTATTTTCCTTTTAAAATTAACGTATTTCAACGGTTTTTCGAAAAGTCGTTTCTAAGTATCAAAATCGTTTTTTAAAACGCCCATCAACGGTCGATGTATACATCGACCCGCCCAGGGAAAGGAACTTTCTACTCAATGTATACATCGACCCGCGCGAGAGTGTTAAGCATCGAAAATCGCTTTTTAAAGGACGCATGAACGGTCGATGTATACATCGACCCGCCCAGAGAAGGGAACTTTCTACTCAATGTATACATCGACCCGCGCTGAGAGTGTTAAGTAGTGCTTAAAATGCTCAGTTTTTCATGATTCGAAAAACTATCTAAATTTTATTGATTCTAAGCAGCCAAAAAAAACATGCAATTGCACGGGAATCCTTGCTCTGATTATAATCAAGTGGTAGCCCAGGCATCGGTGGAGATCACCTGTACAATGGGGTAGCAGCTGTTAACACGGTAGAAGATTATATAAAATTTGGGGATTACTCGTGTAAATATACGGCTAAAGATTGTATAATGCCCGATGGTGGATTTACGTCATGGTCTTTGGATATCGGGATGTTTGATTGCGTTTCCTCAATGTACGAAGTATTGTATGAAGGACCGGCTACCAAATTGTCTCAGGCCAATGGGACAGGGAGAATAATAGTGTCAGTAAAATCAGGGGAGAGTGTTTTTGCAGTTCAGCTACTTAGTGAACCGGTAAGGTGTGTCATCAGCCGGCCTCTAGGACTGGAAGTAGTCGCTATTTGTTTTAATAGATCGTCCGGAATTTCCACGAAACGAAAAGAAATAGACCCTCTTAATGTAAACTTGCAAAATTTCATAGCAACGCAGATCATTTACCTGGAAATCATTTGGGAAGAGAAATGCAAACACTGTACCGGGATTTGGTATTTAAACAATGTGAAACCCCCTCCGAGGTTGTCACCTTGGCGTTGGTGGAGGGGCTCAGTAGCCGCGATGATGTCGGGGGGTTTCCCCCTGCGGAGCGGTGAAGCCAAGAACAACCAACCACCCAATCCAAGGTTGAACAGCGACGCCGAGGGATGCATGGCCAGGGGTGGTTAAACAGCCTGGTCTCGAGTTGCGAACTCTGGATACCGGGCGACCTCCAGTTTCAAGTAGCCTTCCCGCGGTATCAGGGCTCTGCCGCGGGTGACCGACTTTCCCTTGTACAAAAAACAAGTGGAGACCAATACAAACAAAAAACCCACAGAGGATACTGGGCCTCTTAAAACTCCAGTCGAACCTCTCCGTATGGAGACCTTAGAGGTCACTGACGGAGGGACTCTCGATGTCGAGATGGACGAGGTGGAAACTCTGCTACAGAGCTCCACCCCGTTTATCTCGGCATCGGAGGAAACTATGGGGGCGGTTGCCGTACCACCGACCGAACACGGTTTAGGGAGGGGGGTGACCGTTCCCATTGATGCAGGGAAGGAGGAAACTCCCTCACGAGTTCTGCATGACTCGGAGGGGGTGAAATCCGACCCAAATGATGTACCGGTGGATGATCAGGGAGCTGCACCAAGCACCATCGAAACCGGAGGTACATCAGGAAAAGGCCCCGTCAGGCTCGCCCGTGCAGCCCGGAAAAGGTACGCCTTTTACAGGAGGCAGGGGCTTAGCCCTAAGGAGGCGGCCGAAAAGGCAAAGGAGACCGTAAGGCCCCAAGCCAATAGGCCAGCGGTACAGGCCGAAGTAAGGGCTCAAAGGCCCTCTGGCCCTCCGCTACAAAAGAAGCGAGGGAGGGAGCCGGGCACCACGCCCGAAGCCCAAAAGAAGGTAAGGGAGGGTGAAACATCCCTCCCAAAAAAGCCTCGGGCAGGGCCCCACCGTAGCTTCAAGGACGCCCTTACGGGGGTCAAAGTAGGGGTGGTCAGAGCTGAGCACCCGGATGAGGAGCTGACAACGAGCAGCAGGCTCAAATTGAGGAGCTTGTTCTGCGACTCATTCGGGAGCAAAGAGGCACTGATGTTGCCCCACGTTTCCAGGGGACGTCGCGTAAAAGTGGTTGGATGGTCTTCCATTGTGTGGACCAGCAAACGGCCACTTGGATGCGACTGAACCTGGAGACGGGTAAGGCCTGGGAGGGTGGTCGCCTCAGGGTGCTGGGAGAGAAAGAATTTCCCAACCAGTACACTGCGGTGGCCTACCTTCCCAAATCTGTGGGGGAGTCTGATAAAGATATCCTCGGCCTTATAAATGGGCAGAACCCGGCCCTAAATGTAGACAGATGGAGGGTTCTGTCAAGGAAAGTCGAGGGCGAGTACCTTCACCTCAGCCTCGCAATCGACGATCCGTCAGCCAAAGTCCTGCTGGGGGATGGTAGTATCTACTACAAGTTTGGTAGAGCAACCATCAGGTAAGGCGGCTGCATGACAGAACCCAGGAGACGAAGGGTGCTGAAGAGGAGATGGAGGTGGAACCCCCAACTGGGGCGGAAACCTCCACTCCTAAAGCCCCCGTCGAGGCAAAAGCCGCCAAGTCCGCTGGAGATGGCAGATCTCGGAGTAGGGGCGTCTCTGATACCCCCTCTGGACCTGCGCCCTCCACAAGTCGGCAAGCGGCGGAAATGGCGGATCGGGCCGCTAAGATGAGGGAGTACCGCCCTCCTCTACAGCGGCCGAAGTCGAAAGGCCCGCCAAGGTCTTCCCCCCATAAAGGGGATAAAGGGAGTAAAGCGGCGTTAGACCCCCACATGCCCTCTAGAAAGGGACCATGGGGAGGTCGGAAGCGTCGCTAGAACCCAACACCCAGAACTCGCGATGGAGGCCCGTAAGTTAAGGTGTGTACAGGCTAACTTCACCATTCAAAATCTGCGTCAGCGGTACTGGCGCAGCGGATGTTGAGGGATAGCCTAGACATTGCATTTTTACAGGAACCCTGGGTCCACAAGGAAGAAGTCAAAGGATTGGGCCTCCCCCAAGGTAAACTGTTATATTGCAAGGATGCTGGTTCCCTTCCTCCAAGGACCGCCATCCTAATCAAGAGCGATATTAAATTTCTCTATGTTCCAGAGTTCACAACCAGGGACATCACGACGATCATCGTCGAGGGATCCACGACTGGAGGGCATCAGAGGTTCTTATGTTCCTCCATGTACCTCCCTGGAGACGAGGAAATCCCATCACCGCTGCTCCGGCGGATTGCACACCACAGCAGAGAGAAGAACTTAGACTTCCTCCTGGCGGGAGATGCAAATGCACACCACACAGTTTGGGGTAGTACGGATATCAACGAGAGAGGTGAGTCGCTTCTTGAATTTTTATCCATTAACCACATCGATTTCCTCAATCGAGGGACGGCGCCTACCTTTGTCACTTCGGTGAGGAAGGAGGTTCTTGACCTCACCCTGGCCAGCAGAACACTGGCCGGGAAGATTGGGGGATGGCATGTATCAAGGGAGGCCTCCATGTCCGATCATATGCACATAAGATTCGACATTGAGGCAAACCTCAGAAAATCAGAGTCCTACAGAAATCCAAAAAACACGGACTGGGACCTCTATAAAGGTCTGCTATACGCAGAGCTTGAGGGGACCAACTTTTCTATCTCTAATGAGGGTGACCTGGACGGTGCGGCCACGCAGTTGAACCAGGCCATCCTATCGGCTTATCACAGGAGCTGCCCAATAAAAACCAAAAGGGACAACAAGAACACCCTCTGGTGGAATAGGGAACTAGATGAGCTAAGGGATAGAACGAGAAAGGCTTTCAATAAGGCTAAAAGGGATGGCTTATGGGAGGGATACAAAACCCACCAAGCCATCTACAATAAGGCCATCAGGAAGGCAAAAAATAGTTCTTGGAGAAAATTCTGCAATGAAATGGCGGACCTTACGTCTGCCTGTCGATTGCAGAAAATACTTAGGAAAGGGCACAGTAACCCCATGGGACTTCTAGTAAAGATCGACGGGAGTTACGCGGAGAATGCCAAGGAGACCCTGGAGATACTCCAGGAGGCCCACTTTGCAAACTCTGTGCCTTTATGTGAAGCTGAACGCCAAGAACCGAAACCTCCGTTAAACGAGAGGGAGAGGAGAAAGGTGTTCAGCGAGCCAGGGAGGATCTTCACTCCCAATAGGGTGAAATGGGCCTTAAACTCATTTTCCCCCTATAAGACTGCAGGAGGGGACGGCATTGGCCCGGTCCTTTTACAAAAGGGCATGGACCATATTCTTCCCCACTTACTGCAACTATGTAGGTATAGCTATACCTTGGGACATGTCCCCCTCCCATGGAGGGACACCAATGTAGTGTTTATACCTAAGGGCGGAAATAAAGGGGACGCTCACCCAAAATCATACCGCCCTATTAGCCTATCATCATTCCAGCTTAAGACCATGGAAAAGATAATAGGCCTTCACATCAGGCAGGAGCACCTGCAACTTGTCCCGTTAAATCAGTACCAGTATGCCTACCAGAAGGGCAAGTCCACAGATACTGCCCTGGCACAACTGGTTGGCAGACTGGAAAAAGTGATTGAGGACAAGGAGATAGCTGTAGCATGCTTCATGGACATAGAGGGTGCTTTCGATAACACCTCATACAGTTCCATGAGGGATGCGGCTTTAAATAGAGGCATAGAGCCCTCAACAGTTAAATGGATAGAAGCAATGCTATCCAGTAGGGTCGTCACTCTAAAGATAGGAGACGAATCTGCCACAATACAGCCAAGAAGGGGATGCCCCCAGGGAGGGGTACTATCACCAATTCTATGGCTGTTGGTGGTGGATGACCTACTAAATACCCTTAACACCTTGGGGTACGAAACACACGCAGATGACCTTGTGATCGTAATTAGGAACTAACGTTAGTAAAATATTTAAGTTGAAATATATATTAAATTAAAGAGCAGAAAAAAAGAAAATATGCCGTTTGAATTTTTTTCCTACGTTCAAAAATAGATTTTTAATGAATTTTTGAAATTTGGATAGTGATAAGAAGCTTCTGATGGGCGGTGCGGGGGAGACCGAAAACGTGACGTCATTCCCGTCTATTCCGCTCCCTAGCTTCATAGCATGAGGCCGTAGCATTTTTTCCGGAACACTTTACGGCCACAGTTTTCATCCGATTTCCACCAAATTTTCACACAAATTTCTTTAGCCGTGAACAAGAAACTAACGAGGGCGATTTTTGAATTTCGAAAAAATGGCGGAGATATGTCTGTTTGAAATTTCTAAAAATTAATATTAATAAATATTAATAACCGCTGGTCCGATTTTCACCAAATTTTCACCAATTACTCCTTATATTTTTAAGAATTTTTGGTATAAAAAAATTGCCACTTTTTAATTTTAATTTTATTTAGTAGGGAGAAATTTCTTACTTCTACCATAAAATAAAGACTAAGTCTTTACTTAGTCTAAAGACTTAGTCTTTATTTTATGCTTCTACCCATTACGAGAGGCACATCCATAGGACAAAGAGCCCATTATGATACATCTAATGGAAATTTTTGGTGGATAACAACCACTGGTAAATTTAAATTTAATTTAAAGGGGCAAATTTTTAATTTCTTCTATCCTGTTTTTTATCCCTTAAAATTTAAATTAAAAAGAGCCCATTATTTCTTCCTTGACACTTAAAAAAAAATTCGGAAAAAAAGTAGGTAGGTACTTAGAAAAAAAACGCAAATTTAAATAAAAAACCCGGGAAATTTTCAAAAAGAAACTTAAAAAATTTTTCGAAAAAACTAACTTGGAAAATTTTTTGAAAAAAAAAAATGAAAAGTTGGAAAAATTTTCGAAAAAAAAAATACTTCCCCCTCCTATATTGTTACTTCTCTTTAAGGAAGTTTTCGTTGGAAGCTCTTCAAACCAGTACTTTTATCCGACAAGTGTGGTACCTATCTGACCATTTGAAGATAAAAGTAGTAAAAATAATTATAAAAGTTTAAATGACAAACACAACAAGTCTGTGAACTGGATACGATCATAAAATTAAGACTAAGTGGAAGTCCAAGGGTTGAAGAGCGTGAGTACGATCAGATCCTTATAGGAGAACGTAGGGTAGTCGGCCCGAAATGGACGAAAGTGACGTCACGCTCCCTTCCCCTCATGAAAGAACGTTCTTATCAAAAGTAAGAAAAGGCGATTTTCAAAAATTCATTAAAAATCTATTTTTCAACGCAGGAAAAAAATTCAAACGGCATTGTTTTTAATTTTTTGTACTCTTTCATTTGGAATAAAAAAATTTTTTTGCGTTAGTTCCCAATTAGAGGGAAGTTTGACAGTACCATATCGGAACTGCTTCAAGACGCCCTAAACAAGGTGCAGCAATGGTGTCTGGAAAAGGAACTCAAAATTAATCCTACGAAGACATCAATTGTGCCCTTTACCCGCAAAAGAAAATTCAGGATATCGCCACCTGTAATTTTCGGGAAAATAGTGGAATTAACCACCGAGGTAAAATATCTGGGACTGGTTCTGGACCAGAAATTGACGTGGAATCCTCATCTTAAAAGAACCGTCGATAAGGCAATAAAAGTCCTTTGGACTTGCAATAGATTCGTTGGGAGGAACTGGGGGCTACAGCCAAAACTCACCTTATGGTGCTATACCGCCATAGTACGGCCTATGGTCACATACGCCGCTGTGGTCTGGTGGCCCAAGGTGGGGGAAGCGAAGGCTCAAAGGGAACTCTCAAGAATACAAAGGCTATCTTGCCTGGCCATCACTGGAGCAATGCGAACCACGCCCACCATTGCAATGGAGATGTTACTCAACCTGCCGCCTCTCCACTTATATATCAAAAAGATAGCTGCGGACACATCTCTAAGGCTGGGCGAGAGGGGGCTTGCATCTGGCACGAGGCTAAGCAAGATATTTAAGGAGGTCACCATATCAGATATGGTGAAAACGGTCCAAGATGTCCAGACCACTGTACTGGACTTCGAAAGACCGTTTAAATCGGTGATTCACACCAGGGAATTCTGGCAACGTAACACGCCTACATTCCCTCCAGGCACACTCCAATGGTATACTGACGGATCAAAAATGGAGGAGGGGACCGGCGCTGGAGTAAAAGGCCCAAATTTCGCCTTCTCCGGTGCACTGGGACCCACTCCTACAGTCTTCCAGGCTGAGGTCTATGCCATTGAAGTGTGCGCCCGAGTAAATATCCGTAAGGGTATGAAAGGGGCAAACATAACCATTTGTTCGGACAGTCAGGCGGCCATACAGGCCTTAATGGCCTATGAGGTAAACTCAAAGTTGGCAGCTGACTGTATCCAGCAATTAAAAATCCTCGGCAACCGCAACAGGGTCACACTGATGTGGGTGCCGGGACATACAGGGATAGAGGGGAACGAAATGGCTGACAAGCTGGCCAAAAAAGGCTCTCTCTCTGTCCCAACAGGACCCATCCCCTTTTGTGGGCTGACAAAAGCCCAGGCAAAGCGGGAATCAAACGCATGGGTCGCAAACAAGTTTCAGGAACTATGGAGGGGTTCAAGAGGACTAAGGCAGGCAAAAAGACTCATGGACTCCTTCCCATTAAGGGTATCAAACACCCTGTCTCTAAACAGAACAGACCTTAGGTTGCTTGTAGGTATCCTGACGGGGCACCACCCCGTCAGATATCACCTAAGGAACATGGGGCTCATCGCAGAAGTAAGGTGCAGACTCTGCGACGAGTGTGCAGAGACAACAGAGCACCTTCTGTGCGAGTGCGAAGCACTCGCGAGGAGAAGGTACCTGCACTTCGGCAAACCACTCCTCACACTGGCGGACCTAAAAGGCACTGCCTTCCGGAGATGATGGAGTTCATGAGAACTCTACCAGTCTCCAGAATCTGATCCCTAGAGTTGGGGCAGTACAATAGATCCCTTTGGATTAAGTGCGTAGGGGCTACAAAGTTAGCACCACCCCCGGATATGAAAAAAAAAAAAAAAAAAAAAAAAATGTGAAACGGATCGGAAAACCATGCAAAATCTTTTAGCGCTAGCGTATAATGACCCGGAAGAATTCGCGTATACATATTTGAAGAAGCCGGGATTTTCGGCAAGAACGAGAGGGGAAGTTTTGTACCTATATCAATGTGTGGGGACGGAAGTGACCGTAAGAGACACAAATGGAGTGTGTTATGAAGAATTACCGGTCAGATTGTCCTCCCGGGAGCGAATGCCTCTTTATTTATGACACCGAAACATCGTATTCTTAGGCATTATGGTACAGAAATTCCGTGTGACCCTCTTATGATCCCTAAATATAAGTTGCAAAACGCATGGTTTACATCAGATGGAAAATCTGTTGTACGAACCACGGCACCTGAGAAATTACAACCTTCGTTGGAAGTGACGTGGTCTTATGAGGATTCCGGTCTGGTTAGCATCTTCAGGAATTATACACAGCAGGATTTAGAGCGCCATGAAAAAGCTATGATTTTTTCGGGAGAAGAAAGGGCGCTCATGTCCGAATTTATTAGGGGGGCCGTAGGACATTCAGTACAGAAACCACAGGTAGACTTCTCGAACGCTTTTAATAAGGGGACATTGAAGAACATGATAAAAGAGTCAGTATTAGTGTTTGGCTGTGGTTAGCCGAATGGGGTTCGGTAGCGAGCGGTATATTTGCAATCATGTTTTTGTTTAAACTTTTAGAGCCGTGGGGGATGCAGTCGTGACAGGGATACACTTGTATGATGTTTTTGGGTTCAGTTGGAAGTTACTTACGTGCGTTTGGCATGTGTTGGCGCAATTTTTAATATCAAAAACGGGTAATGACGAGCGAATCGTCGTAATAAAATCGGTAAAGGATGAGGAATCTCAGGAGGAGCCTTCAACTCCCCAGTGGGAAAATTTGTACCCGTTAAAACAATTGGAGAAAGTACCCCAAATGGAGGAAGACGCGAGGGACAAAACAACAGGTAGTGTAACAAAATAATAAATTCAGTAGGCAGGGAGAACGGACAAATAAGGTTTATTACATAACATTTACTTAAAATGGAATGAGGAGTAATTATAGTAAAGTTCATCACTTTTTTTTAATTATTTATTATGCAACGGTATTCATGTTTGGTAAATTCGTTTGTTTTATTTTTGATTTTTTTTTCTCTTTCTTCGAAAGAGCAATACGTTTTAAAGCCAATATCTTGAATTTCGCTTTTAACTTACCTCTCTCTATTACTAAGTTATTTTCTCCTGCTAATCATTCTTTACAACTTTGACTAAAAAAAAAAAAAAAAAAAAAAAAAAAAAAAAAAAAAAAAAAAAAAAAAAAAAAAAAAAAAAAAAAAAAAAACCTCGAATAGCGACCCGAGTAGAGGATGAGCGGGAATATTCAAGGCGTGGCAACAGGATGGCCCAAGGGTATGTAAAAAAAAAATAAAAAATAAAAAATAAAATAAAAAATAAAATAAAATAAAAAATTAAAAAAAAATATTATCATATTAATCATTGTTCAACTTAATAATTCTTGTCTGGTTTTAGAAACAAACAAATGTATTAAAAACACAATAAGAAGTCGAAAAGATGTAGATTTTGTTCTACCTACAGTTAACCAGGGATCCAACGGTCGATTGGGCCCGGATTGCCTAGTGTCTAAATGATGAAGGATTCCATCCAGAACGCCAAAATTTCTAATTTTGAAAATAAATTTGTGATAATAATACCTACCTACAACTCTGTAAACCTGTAAAAATTTTAAAATTGTCATGCCCTTGTATTGCGATAATAAATAGGTTTAAGTTAAATGTTTTTATTTTAATCTGTTAAAGTTAGAAATTTTTTTTTTTTCATTGTTCTTATACAAAATAGTTTTTTTTGGTTAGCTTTTAAGTCATTTGAGAAACGACATAATTCGCTAATTTAGTTAGTTCCATATTTATGTAGGTGAATCCTTATGGACATCTAGGTTAATGAATTTATTGTATTAACACTAATATTTATGTATGTATCATGTATGTTAAGTATGACTAGATGTAATTTTGGTAATAAGATATAATAATATAAGATTTCAATTTTATTTTTAGTTGTTAAGTTGTATGGTTTTAAATTTTTTTTTATGTTTTTTTTTTGTATGTTTAGAATTAGGTTTTCTTTTTACAGACTTAGAGAGTGTGTTACTCTTAGGTCAAAATTTGAATGAATTTAGTGATAGTGTAAGAACCCAAATTTTTTTTTGGTATTAGACAGTTTTTTTTTTTTAATATTCATATTCAATTTTTTTTTTCATATTACATTCTTTTTTTTTTATTTTATTGCATTGTGTGCTGCTATTAGTTAACATATTGGTTTTTTTTTTGTATTGGAAATTAGATTGTAGTCATATTGCCTGTTGTTTCACTAGATCATCGGTTTATTGCATATTATTTCATTTTTTTTTATTGCTTGCGTTTTTTTTTTAACTATTATTTTTAATATTTTTATATTTTGTATTTTAACAAGTAATTTCTGTCTCTTATGGGTACGCCTTTATGGTGTTTTGTTGGGTCTGAAGACTGAATTACGGGCATACGATAGTTTTAATTAGTTTTTAATGTATTGGTTACACGTTGGTCAGAAGGGTCAGATAAGGTTTATGGCTGCCTCCCCTGTCACCGAGGACGGTGATTAATCGAAGCGGGGGTGGAATGTAACATAATAAAAAAGGCGTTAGTTATACTATCCAAGCAGGACAGGCTCGGTTAACCCTTTAGTTAACCCTTCCTAAAGAAATGTCAAAAACCCCCCCTTAATTAAGAGGGGGACAAAAGCATAAGTGGAAGATAGAGCGAAGATCTCGAGGCCTTTCCTGCGCTGCGCCTTGAAGTATCTACAGCCATCCTTGGAGTACACCCTTTTGACCAGGTCAGAGTAAGAAATAATCTAATAAGTCTTTTACCTAATAAATCTTAGATGACATTGCCCCTAATTCAATATTTCAGAGATTACTATAACCAGAGGAGATATTAAACAAATAACTCTCTTTAATATATTCATTAGTTGATAAATTCATATTTATATTTATACTGAATAATATATAACCCAAGTAAATGAAAGATTATATACTTATTAAATACTAAATATTGTTTTATTTGAGCTACCCCTCATTTAAGTAATTCTGGTGGATGGATTAAATATATTACACCATCCCCAGGTTACAAGTACGTGATCCATCTGGAATCAGGCCTCTTGTTTTAGGAAAGTTAAACGGTTCTTACGTTCTTGCATCTGAAACTTGTGCTCTTGATATAATAAATGCAGAGTTTATTAGAGAAATAGAACCAGGCGAATTAGTTACCATCAGTTCGGATAGTAAGCTAGCCTCAATGTTTCCTTTCCCACAGCAAAAATCAAGTTTTTGTATTTTGAATACGTTTACTTCTCGAGACCAGACAGCATAATGGAAAAGAGGTCCATATATGATATAAGAAAAGAAATAGGAAGAATACTTGCAGAAGAGAGCCCACCAAAAAACAATGTAGATATGGTTGTACCAATACCTGATTCTGGAATACCTGCAGCTATTGGATATGCAAAGCATTCAGGATTACCTATGGAACTGGGGATAATTCGTAATCATTACATAGGAAGAACTTTTATACAACCCACCGCTGAAGTACGTAAAGTTAGAATAAAATTAAAATTCAATGCTAATAAGCACACTTTGAAAGGCAAAAACATAATTTTAATAGATGATAGTATAGTGGGTGGTAGTACGTTAACAAACATAATAGTTATGCTAAAGGATGCAGGAGTAAAAGAGATTCACCTCAAAATTTCAAGCCCACCAATTAAGCATTCTTGTTTTTATGGAATAGATACGCCAGAGTGCAAAGATTTAATTGCTGCAAATAAATCTGTAGAGGAAATTAAGGAAGTTATAGGAATAGATAGCCTAGCCTTCTTGAGTATTAATGGACTATACAGGGCTGTTAAAGAAGAAAAACGTAACAACGCTACACCGCAATATTGCGATGCTTGTTTCACTGGTGATTATCCGATTGGTAAGTAATCTATTATTAATGAAGGTGAGGTTTTTCTATATTACATTAACAGTTTTAAAATAGGTTTTTGCATAACCATATAGTTTTTGCCTGGGCGTCATTTGAGTAAAACTACTTTACAAATTTCGTCATTCCCTTTACTATGGTACTAAGAACCCCAACTATGGATTAAATAAAGAGATAAAAGTGCAGCTAAGAAGAGGAAAACAGGGTAAGCTCGAGTATTTTAGCAATAATTAAGAGGTTACCCATGAAGAAAGATATTACAGAACTTTACTGTTGCGTCGAGGATTTTGTCGCACAGTCGATGATAATTTTGCTAATATGCTCCTATCAAAAGGCAGAAAACCCACTAGAGTACCAGGAATTACCACTTCGGAAATTCTCACCATAATTCTATTATACCATCAATCCCCTTGCAAAAATTTCAAAGCTTTTACCTACTTTATCTGCCGCTTTATAAATCTGAATTTTCTAAATTGCCAACATATGACCGATTTATCGCTCTTAAATAACGAGTTTTATGGTATTTAGCATTACTTTTGCAATGGTTCTGCAAACGACAGGTATTTCCTACATAGACACTTCTACAATCGCTGTTTGCCACAAAAAAAGGATCTCCAAGAACAAAGTTTTTGATGGTTTGGCAGAAATTAGTAAGAGCACATACGGTTGGTTTTTAGTACTTACTTTATTGATAAATACTTTGTTTATCTCATATTTTCTTATAAAAAACACAAAAAATACTTTCAATCAAATTATAGTCAAAGAAATAAATATAGGAGCTGATAATGAAAAATAAAAACTACAAAATAAAAAAGAGAATCTTAACATAACGTATTACATAGATACTTTGGTTTCCGAAAAATCCTCTACACAAAATACTTTGGAAAGTTATCGTTCAGATTTACACCAACTTGAAGAATTTTTATTAGAAGGAGGCACTACCTTAGTTGGTGCAAGTAAAAATATTAAAGATTATGTAAGCTTTTTACGTACACAAAAGAAATATAAAACTAGCTCTATATCAAGAAAAATATCTGCTATCTAAAATTTCTATAAGTGCCTATTTAATGATGGAATAATAGACTTTAATCCAGCACCGGCTAATGATAATGAATTAAGAAATCCAAAAGTTTCCCGTCCTTTGCATAAGTATTTAAGTGTTCAAGAAATATTTTGCTCATGGAAACAGTAAAAAAATCAGCAAGCGGATCGAATAAAGAGATAAGCAGTAAAAGGCTATGTGCAATTTTAGATATCCTTTACTCTTCCGGGATGCGTGTTTCTGAATTAATTAATATGAAGTTATGTGAAGTATCACATTTAGTAAACAGTAATGGTAAAGAAGGCTATATAATAATAAAGGGAAAAAGTGGCAGAGAAAGGCAAATCTTTTTTAATGAGCAAGCATTGCAAAGCCTTAAAGATTATTTATCAGTTCGTGACAACCTGCTCCCTAACAACAAAAAATCTGATTGGCTATTCCCAGGTGATAAACCTAATAAACCAATTACAAGGCAAAGAGTTGGTCAATTAATAAAGGAATTAGCAAGAAAGTGCGATATTGATGAAAATAAAATCTTCCCACATGTGATTAGGCATTCTCTTGCTACCCATCTACTGAATAGCGGAGCGAATATTATGCTGATACAAAAATTCTTGAGTTCGAATCTAGCACTAGTCCGAGTTAGACGTGATTTTTTTTGCTCCGTCTTTAAGACTATTTTAAGTGGTTTAAATCTCACAATTTAAGTGAATTTTGTGTAGGAACTTTCAGTTTTTTACGGACTTTGCCTTGTGCTTATTCTCTTCGGAATTCATTCTTTTATAAATGAAGGAAATCGTTTCTAAATTTGTAGATTTATTCATTTTTCGGTGTGTTTCGAAAATTATCGGCGCTTCGCAGATAACGCCTCCCCCACCTCAAGCGTTAATCTTCTCATCGGAAGAGTTCGTCAATTACCGACGTCTCGCGAATTTCCCACTCCTGGTGTTCCGGGAAAGGGTATCCGTTCTTATCAAAAGTGGGGACCTTATCATTTTCTCTAAGTTTATTTATTTTAATGTCGGGACGCTCTGTCTCGAATGCTTTAGCAAAAGGAAAAGCGAAAGAGTCTTCGAAGCCGTCCAAGCCCTTCGCTCCGCAGGTTGTTGGCACCCCGAAAAGGCCCCGCTCGTCTCCAGAAACCGGCAAATCTCGGCCAACCAAACAAGCCTTTTTAGACAGAGGTCCGAGTAGCTGTGGAAAAATGGACCTGGCGGAACTTCGAGCGACGCTAAGCAATCTTCTCGATGAAAAATTAGATCAAAAGTTGGACAAACTTGAATCGAATCTAAAGGTAGAATTACAAAACCTAAGAGAGTCGCACCGACTACTGATAGCTAAAGTTGAAAAACTGGAAGCTGCTGACGCTGAAAAAAATCAGCGAATTAGTCATCTCGAAACATTATAAAAAGAAAAATTTAATCATTAAAGGCCTAAAAACCGAGCCAGGAGAGGATACCGAAGAAAAAGTTCATATCTTTTTCCGTGACGTTTGAAAATCGAGGATGTTGTCCCCTTGGAAGATGCGAGAGTCCTAGGCCCAAACGGAAAAATTATCTTGGCAACTTTGTCGTCATTTAAGGATAAAGGACGAATTTTCAAAAAGGCAAAAATTCTAAAGAATTCAGGTATCTCGGTTTCGTCGGACCTTAGCTACAAATCGCGTCGCTGCAGGGATCGGTGAACCACCTATGGAGTGAAGAGCGCGGTCTGCACAAAAAAATGGGAGAAAATGGCTTTACATCGGTTACAGAAATTCTTGGAGTTGACCTCTCGGCTTTCGGAGACTTGGACTACGCATCATCCCTACACCGAGCCTCCGCGCCTTCCCATCCAATGTCAGTTTCCCCGCCGAAATGAAGTTTGGCCGTCTGTGGGAGTTTTTCACCTGGGGTAAATTTAAATGTTAAGGTTTTTGGTATGGCAAATGAGATCAGTGTAGTATAATGTGCATGGCTTAAAAGATCTATTAAATTTGGCTCAATTCTCTGATTTTTTAAAAAACTTCGACGTCTTCCTCCTCTACGAAACGCATTTAACTGTTGAACCCGAAAGTCTTAAATCCATTTTTAGTGACTATATTATTTCCTTTGTGCCAGCTGTAAAAATTTCAACTTATGGGCGAGCAATGGGAGGCAAGGTATTAGCGTTCAAGTCGCCTTTGCGAAATCTGATAAGCTTTGAAATCTCTCACGGCCTGCAAATGCTTTTGATCAAATCGTTAAGAGGCATAATGCATTTGGTCCCGGTTTACCTAAATTCGTCTTCTAAATCTTCCTGGAATAGTGATTTCCAGATTCTTTGCAGCTTTGTACATGACAATCCTAATCTAAACTTTATTCTTATCGGCGACCTTAATGCTAGAATTGGTTCCCTTCAAAAAATGCCGAATAAATGCATCTGCCCCCAAACATTTCTTACATAGAAACTCTAAAGACCCGGTGTCCAATCCTTTTGGCCTGAAACTCCTTGAAGTCTGTGAAGATCAAAATTTAGTCGTCCTAAATGGCAGGACCCATTCGGATCATCTAGGTGAACTTACTTTCATTGGAGGAAACGGATCCTCAAATATCGATCTTTGTTGCGTCTCATTCGACTTGCTGTCCGCAGTGAACGACTTCTCAGTTCTTCAGGAATCCTTTTCGGACCACCTTCCGATTGCTCTAAAAATCGCAACTCGTAACTTTCAAAATACCCCCGCCCCCCTCCCTCAAATAGACTAACATGGTCATTGCAATATCTAAAAACCTACAAAAATAATTTAACTAATCACCTTGCTCCGTCCTCGGCCAATTATATATCTCGTCCCCTCCTTACCCCGGCCTTTTTTCGGGATTTAATCAAATTGTCCTGGCCCGTTAAGCCTAGCGCCAAACCCCTCCGTCAGAAAAATCCGTGGTTTGACTATGATTGTGCCTCTTCAAGGAAAAGATCGTTCGCACTGCTGAACCTTTTCCGCAAATCCGACTCCGACCTCGTAAGAAAGAATTACATTGAATCACAAAAAGATTCCGGCTGCTGTGTGCATCAAAGAAAAAAGAGTACTGGAGTAAAACCATCTCCTCCATTGTTGATGCTAAAGACTCTAAGGATTTCTGGGTGGCGGCGAATAAATGCAAGTTTAAAAACTTTAAGGGTGGTAATAATATTTCACTCCCTACATGGGTATCTCATTTCAAGCTACTCCTTAACCCTAACCAGTCTCAGATTTTAGAGCTGGCCCCATACAATTCCCAAACAAATGACACTTTAGACGCCCCATTTACTCTCTCAGAATTAAAAAATGTAATCTCAGGTCTTAAGTCAAATAAATCCCCTGGCCCTGACGGCATCCCGTACGAGTTCTTTAAGCATTCCCCGGATATCTTCCTGGAAAAGCTGCTCGAGTTCTATAACAGCACTTTTGACTCAGGATCGGTCCCGCCTTCGTTTGCAAAGTCCATCATTCACCCCCTGTTTAAGCAAGGTGATAAAGATGACCCGTCAAATTATCGGGGTATCTCGTGCATAGACTCCATAGCAAAAATCTTTTCCAGTCTTCTCTTAAAAAGAATGGAGTGCTTTGTCAGGGATGGTGACCTTCTTCAGAATATCAAGCGGGATTTAGAAGAGGGTACTCGACAGTCGATCATATTTTCACTCTTTCTAACCTTATCAACTACGTTTATACAAGGATCAAAAGAAAAAACTATACGCCTTCTTTGTAGACTTCAAAGCGGCGTTCGACGCCGTTGATAGGAATCTTCTCCTACAAAGCTGGTCACATATGGGTTTTCAGTAAAACTCTTTCCATTCTGAGATCTATTCCTTCACTCTGGGTCTGCTTAAAAAGTTGGATTACGTGTCCGATTATTTCGAGGTTGGTTCAGGTGTGAGGCAGGGTTGCATAATGTGCCCCTTATTATTTTCTTTGTTCTTGGACGACTTGCCGAGTGAGCTCATCTTTGGCACTCGCTGTGGTAGCTCGGTGATCAGGATTTTGCTCTACGCTGATGACATAGTCTTGTTGGCTGATTCCCCAACGGCGCTCCAAAAAAATATAGATGTGTTAGAGCGGTACTGTGATAGATGGAGACTGACTGTCAACCTTTCCAAATCCAAGATAATGATCTTTCGCAAAGGGGGCAGGCTGGCAAAAAACGAAAAATGGTACTTCAAAAACAAAAAAGTTGAAGTTGTCAGCGAGTACAAATACTTGGGTGTCCTATTTACCCCTAAATTGTCGTTGGCCCCGCATCTAAAGAAAAAAGTCTCCAGTTGTAAGCAAGCTGTTAATGCAATTTGGTCGCCTCTGATCTCTAACCCCCAAATCTCTTCGGACTCTAAATATAGGATCTTCTATCAATCTGTCGCGCCATGTTGTGCTACGCAGCGCAATCATGGGGTTATCGCCGTGCTGATGAAATTGAGGCCTTTCAGCGGTTTTTTATTCGCAAGCTCTTTGCGCTCCCGAAATTCACACCGAACTTTGTCTTATACTTGGAAACGTCCGTGGATCCGATCTACCTTTACACCCTAAAGCTCCATCTCAACTATATTTGCAGGGTCCTCGCGTATTCTCCCTCGCGGCTTCCTAGAATCACGGCCATAGAGGTGATTAGAGCCAATATGTCGTGGTTTGCTCACCTCAACTCCCTCTGCCAGGATCACGATCTAGGTTTTACGTTTGTCCTGGAGAAGGTTGAGGAATGGAAACCGAGAATTCCCATCATTCTGGATGCCATCCGGGCAAAACATGGACAAGACTGTCTCCAGAAAGCCACCCTCCCAAAAGTCCCCTCTTTGCCCAGCTGGACCACTCTAAGCCCTTCTTTGTCCTATCCGCTCCCCTTCCCTTAAGTCCTTTGCACTCGCGTTGGCTGCTTAAACTCAGGAGTGAAATGGTCCCCCTAAATGCGTTCCCGATTTTTGACAACCTTGTCGACATTTGCTCGTTATGCAATTCCTATGAGGCGGAAGACGTTTGTCACTTCCTAGGTGAGTGCTCGATTCTGGCGGAGCTCCGACGTCTCCACACTGGCCATAGCAGAATAAATAGAGCCAAATTAATAGAGCTGCTTGACTCACCTCTAAAAGCTAGGACCTGGTCTCATTCGCCATCAAAGCTTTTCAGTACAGGCAGGAACTAGTGGACCTATTTAACTTCTGATCTTCATTTAGTGTCTTACTGTTTTATTTTTCTTTAGATTTCCTTTTATTGTATTTCTTTCTTTCTCTCACAACCTTAATTTTGTAAATTAAAGTAGTGTATAATGTAAACTACAATCACTCTAGATTTAAAGAACCCCCAACAGACGGTAGTCTTACTTACCATGTTGGTAAGCCGAACTTTGTTTTTTTATTCTTATTCTGGGAAAAAAGTAGCCAATTTTTTTTTATAAGGAATAATTATTTAAGTTTTTATTTTTATATTTTTTTTTTCCATTATTGTAACTGGTAGCAAATAAAGTTCTTTATCTATCTATCTATCTATCTACAAAAAATTCTTGGCCATACTAATCTTTCTACAACGCAAATATATACTCATATTGCTAACGAAAAGTTAAAAGACAAATTAGCTGATTCTCATCCTATACTCAGATGATCAATAATTAAACTTATTGCTTTAATTTTGTAGTAAAGTTAAATTCAAATAAGTTTACGTATGTTTGTGATTGCAAGTTTATTGTTTAATTTACTCCTTATATTATGGGAAGTATTCTATACTTTTATTACTCTTCCTATAATTGTCTTTCCTGAGTGTGTAATAACCATTTTCCTCGTTTGCTCGGTGAGAGTTGTATTATTCATGTTACGTTTATTATGTGGCATTAAATATGAAGTGAGGGGAATGGAAAACATTCCTGAGCAACCTTTATAATTGCATCTAAACACCAATCTCCATTTGAAACATTTATTTTTATACTACTATTTAGAAAAGCAGTTTTTATTTTAAAACGTGAATTGAAATGGATTCCATTCATTGGTTTGCATCTCATGGCATTAAAAATGATTTTTATTAACCGCTCAGATGGTATTAGTTCTGTGCGTCATATCATGAAATTAGCAAAAATGCGTATAAAAGAAAATAGAGGCATAATAATATTTCCTGAAGGCACAAGAACGACTATAAACCAAAATATAAATATCAACCAGGTATCGCTGCTTTATATGGCGTATTATCTGTTCCTGTATTACCGATTGCTTTAAACACTGGTTTGTTTTGGCCAAAAAGCATACTTTCTCTGAGAAAGAATCCCGGAAGGCGGTAATAGAAATATTACCTCCCATATATCCCGGGTTAAACAAAAATGAATTCTTGCAAAGTTAGAAAAAATCATTGAAGAGAGAAGTAGTAGATTAATTCCAGAAAAAACTGATATTGCAAATTAACAAAAAGACTTTATAATTAAAAGAAAAGTACAGGTATTAATACATGGCAAATCATAAGAGTGCTAAAAAATGATAAAGGTAATAGCAAAGCGTACTTTAGTGAATAAGATGCGAAAATGCAAAACTCGTACTGCTATTAGAAGATTAGTTGATATAATCAAGTCTGGTGATAAAGAGAATGTTGTCTTGGCATTTCGGAATGCTGAATCCAATTTACATAGATGTGTAAATAAAGGTGTTATTCATAGGAATACTGCTCAATTCAATTTGTATACCTTGTATAAAATTTAAGTGGCTCAAGTGATGGATAAAAAAGCATTGTTGGAACTAAGTGATGGGTCAAAAATTGAGCTACCCATATTAAGTGGAACAATAGGTCCTGACGTGTTAAATATCAAGGATTTATATAAAGTAACTGGATTATTTACTTACGATCCAGGATTTGTTTCTACAGCTTCATGTTCTTCTGCAATTACATTCATTGATGGAGATGAAGGAGTTCTTAAATATAGGGGACATGATATAGCTGATTTGGCAGAAAATAATAGTTTTACTGCTGTGATTTATTTATTACTCTATGGTGAACTACCAAGTTCAGAGCAACACAAAAAATTTCTTTTCAAAATACAAGAATTGTCCAAAGCATCAGAGCAAGTTACAAATGTAATCAAAGCATTTCCAAAAACTGCTCACCCTATGTCGATTTTGATTGCATGTTTTGCAAATTTGTCAGCGTCTTACCATGAAATGCATAGCAACAATGTCAATGGTGAGGATTTAGATTTTGGAATTTCTGCAATAGCACAAGTTCCTGCAATTGTTGCAATGACTTATAGGCATATCAACAATCAGGAATTCATAAATGCTAACAATGAATTAAGTTACAGTGAAAATTTCTTAAAGATGATATTGGCGATGCTGTTGATAATGCCCTTTTTGCAAAATCTCTGGATAAAATATTTACTCTCCATGCTGATCATGAACAGAATGCTTCTACGGCAGCTGTCAGATTGGTAGGGTCAGCTGGTTCTAATTTATTTGCAAGCCTGTCTGCAGGAGTTGCTACACTTTGGGGTCCAGCACACGGTGGAGCTAATGAGGCAGTTATAAATATGCTAAAAGAGATAGAGCAAAGTGGAGATGTAGATAGATTCATTGAGAAAGCTAAAGATGATAAAGATCCATTAAAGCTAATGGGGTTTGGACATCGTGTTTATAAAAACTATGATCCGCGCGCGCTTATATTAAAGGATGCTTGTCATGAGATTTTAAGCAAACTAGAGCAAAACAATGAATTACTTGAAATTGCAAAAAAACTTGAAGAAGTAGCTTTAAAGGATGAATATTTCATCACACGTAAATTATATCCAAATGTTGATTTTTACTCAGGTATAATAATGAATGCTATCGGTATCCCTTCAAGTATGTTTACACCCATTTTTGCACTTGCAAGAACCACTGGTTGGGTTGCCCAGTGGTATGAAATGGTAACCGATAAAGAAACCAAGATTTGTAGGCCAAGGCAGCTATACCTTTGCAAATAAACTTTCATTCACAATTTGTCCTCAAATAGTCTAATTTTCTTTAGCTATAAAATACAGCAACTTATGTTTTTACCAACTGATGTATGCTTTTTTGTAGAACACTGTTCAGATTGTAATACAGACGGTTGGTCAAGTATTGGTTTGGGCTTATCATTAAAAGAAGATCGTGCTGAAGAAGTGCCAAGGCCACTATCTTTAGCCGAATTATCATCTTTAATTCTTTGTGCATCTTCATCATAGTAATTGGGGTCAAGTAATTTTCTTGAGTATCCAGCACGTGATTTACCTATAGTTGAATTCTAAGAGCCTGTTCATAATCTTTTCAGAAGTAAGGCGGTGAAAGCCAGAACGACCATCTGTAGGCTAGTATTGAGTTTCCGCTCACAATTTTTCCACAATCTTCTACATTTTTCTAACCAAGCAAAAGATCGCTCCACAACCCATCTCTTGTGCAATACAACAAAGGAATGTAATTCATTTCTTTTTATCACTTCAACGGTTGCACCAATAATCGTTTTTATTTGAGTTGCAAAATTCTCTCCAGTATAGCCTGCATCAACCAGTACGTTTTAACTCCCAAGAGGTTTTCTTTTGCATTTTCGAACATTCTCACAGCACTGCTACGGTCAGTTATCTCTGCTGTTGTTATATAAATCGCATGGGGCAAACCTTGCGTATCTACTGCAATATGACGCTTTATTCCTGAAATCTTTTGCCTGCATCATAGCCTTTTTCTTCAGCAGTATCTGCATTTTTTACACTCTGTGCATCAATTATGCAGAAGCTGGTTTTTTCTTTCCGACCATTGTTTTGTCTGACCACGCCAACTATTTTTTTTAACACCAGCTCCAAAACACTTTCTTTATTTGCATCTGGTTTTTCACTCCACTTCTTAAAATAGTCGTAACAATTGCGCCATTTTGGAAACTCTTTTGGTAACATTCTCCACTGGCAGCCACTTTTTAAGACGTATAACACTCCACAAAATACATCATAAAAATCAAGTGTTCTTGGTTTTGTCTTCTTCCTGCAAGATTCCAGATCTTCTACAATAATCTCAAACCTCTCTCGACTTATGTCACTTGGGTATACACTCCTCATATATCCTCATTCACTTATATCATCTCCTAGTTTATTCCTTTCTTGAGATCACGTACAGGCTCTAAGGAAAAGATCGATTATTGAGACTGTTTTCGACTCCTTGAAAAACAAATTTGAGATTGAGCACACAAGACACAGATCGCCAACAAATTTACTAATTCATGTTTTTTCTGTTCTGATTTCCTATTCCATGCAGTCGAAAAAGCCCTCTATTTCTATGCCTTTCTTTGCTGGCTAATCTATAGTTGGGGTTAGAATGAAAGGAAAAGAGGCTATTTAATTGTGCTGAATTTTACAAAATTTATTACTCCTGCCGGACAAATTTATTAGAATAGTATGTTTATTAGTGAAAATCCGAAAAAAATGCAAGAAAAGTTAATATATTACTTTAGCCAAAGCAACTGTGAAGGCAATGCAGCAATGAGAAATCTACTAGGAGGGAAGGGAGCAAATCTGGCAGAGATGTGTAACATTGGCATTCCTGTTCCACCTGGTTTTACAATTTCCACTGCTGTTTGTCAGGCCTATTGTCAAGATAATGAATTGTCTTGTGATCTACGTAACGAGATAAAAAACTACATGGCGATGCTCGAAAGTGACATCGGTTGTAAATTCGGGGATTCCAATAATCCTTTATTAGTTTCCATACGCTCTGGTAGTGTGAATTCAATGCCGGGCATGCTCGATACAGTCCTAAATGTTGGCCTAAATGATGCAACCGTTGTTGGTCTTGCAAAAAAAGTGGCGAACGTTTTGCTTACGATAGCTACTGCCGTTTCATCATGATGTACTCGAATGTTGTACTACAGCTTGACCACAACCTATTTCAAGACATTATTGATAGTGAACAGCAAAAAAGTGGAGCAAAAAGCTTAGCTGATCTTGATGTTGATGTTTTAAAGGGGATTGTTAATGATTTCAAAGATGTAGTATATGAGAAAATAGGAAAAAATTTCCCGCAGAACGTTGAAGAACAGTTACTTAATTCAGTAAATGCAGTGTTTTCTTCTTGGCAAAATGATAGAGCTGTTTCCTATAGAAAAATAAATAATATTCCTGAAAACCTTGGAACTGCAGTTGATGTACAAGCAATGGTTTTTGGTAATCTGAATGATAATTCAGCAACTGGTGTTATATTTACAAGGAATCCTTCAACTGGAGAAAAAAAGCTTTTTGGTGAGTTTTTAGTTAATGCTCAGGGTGAGGATGTGGTTTCTGGTGTTTATACTCCTATGCCAATTGACGGGGTGCAAGAAAGTACCATGGAGAAGTTGCTACCAAGTGTCTACCGAGAATTATGCGCGGTATGTGAAAACTTGAAAGGCATAATCAGGACATGCAGGATATCGAATTTACTGTACAGGACGGTAAGTTATGGATTTTGCAGACTAGGTCTGGCAAGCGCACAGCCGAAGCTGCTCGCATAATAGTTGATATGGTAGAAGAAGGAGCGATTACAAAAGAGGAAGGAATATTGAGAATCGATCCAAAACTTTTGACAATTTATTGCATCCAGTTCTTGATGTTAAAATCGATCAAGAAGTAATAGGCAAAGGACTGCCAGCTTCTCCAGGTGTTGCTTCTGGATATGTAGTATTCAGTGCAAGTGATGCTGAAAAAGCTGCAGAGCAGGGTAAAAAAGTAATTTTGGTAAGATCAGAGACGAGCCCTGAAGATATTAATGGAATGAATGCTGCAAGTGGAATAGTAAGCGAGGGGAGGTATGACCTCCCATGCCGCTGTTGTAACTCGTGGAATGGGTAAACCATGTATTTGTAGTCTAAGTGGACTTTATATTGATAAAGATGAAAAATTTCTTTCTATGGGGATATAAAAGTAAATAAAGGTGAACCAATCACCATCGACGGAGGAACAGGAGAGGTTATGCTTGGTATTCTTCCGACAGTTTTGCCTGAATTATCTCAAGAGTTCAAAACGATAATTAACTGGGTAGATAAAATCAAAACAGTGAAGGTGAGAGCGAATGCTGATACTCCAAAAGATGCAAAAATTGCGAAAGAATTCGGTGCAGAAGGTATAGGATTATGTCGCACAGAACATATGTTTTTGCTAGTGATAGAATCGAATTCATTCAAAAATTGATAATAGCTGATGATGAAAATGAAAGGGCAAATGCATTAAATACTCGAAGAAATGCAAA
>JACGAQ010000799.1:0-89029 GCA_014119065.1 Orius insidiosus
TTTACATTATTTTAGAGTTCACCATGAGAAAAGAATTGTGTAAGGTTTTTTATACATTTTTTAAACTTTTTATTGAATCAAAAATGCTATAAGCGAAAAAAAAAAAACTATTAGGTGTTCATAATGAAACTCAGCCCCAGGGTAAATATGAATTTTGTAGATTTTAGCCGAGTTTCATTTTGTACACCTAGTAGTTCATTTTTCAAAATTTTGAACATTTAGGCGTTAAAGTCCATCAAAGTTGACCTTCTCCGTGTAAGAAGGTTATTGAAGTATAACCATTAAGAAGGTTAATTTTTAAAGGCTTGCAAATCGTAAACCGTTACAGATATTGAAAAAATGCACTAAATAAAATCTGTTGGAAATTCAATTCTCTTAATTTTTTTCTATTCATTTTTTCTCTAGGACGCACTGTTTTCAAGATAAATTTATTTAAAAAAAAATTATTTTCCGAAAATGGTGCATCCTAGAAAAAATAATTAAGTACAAATTTATAGAAAATTAAATTTCCTACAATTTTTATTTATTAGGTGTACAAAATGAAACTCAGCCACAGGGTAAATTTGAATTTTGTAGATTTAGCCGTGTTTCATTTTGTACTCCTAATATTTTAAGAATTTTCTCAAAAATTTTTTATTTTCCTACTGTTTGGGTATTTCCTCGTGGTTTTTTGGCTAAGAATTGACATAATTTAGAGTTTCACCTTCAGAAAAGAATTGATTAAGGTTTTTTACATTTTTTAAACTTTTTTTTATTGAATCAAAATGCCTAAGTTAAAAAAAGCTCTTTTTGAGCCAAAAAGTCCCTAAAGCTAAGATTTTGGAGGGTTTTCATAAATTTTTTTAGCCGAAATAGTAACCTCTCTCTAATTTTAAATTTTTTAGTCCACCTGTGCCATGGATGTCAATTTTAAAATCGTTGCCATTTTGGGCAATTTTGGTGGCTCACATTGGACACAATATGGGTACGAAACGTTGATGACTGAACTTCCAATTTATGAAACAAATTCTTCGTTTCAACATCAAAGAAGTAAATAAAAATTAATCAAAAAACAAATTGTAAACTTATTATTTTAGAATGGAGTTTTGTCGGCTCTTCCATATTTAGCGATGTGGTTTTTTTCTCCGTTTCTTTGAGCTGCATCGCTGACTACGTGATAACGACGAAAAAACTTTCGCGACCCGAAAGTTGGCTCAAGTCTGCGGACATTTCGGCCCAGCGTTGGCATTAATCTGCGCTTCATATACTGGCTGCAATCCTTA
Organism: Orius insidiosus; assembly: GCA_014119065.1. Lineage (NCBI taxonomy): Eukaryota > Metazoa > Arthropoda > Insecta > Hemiptera > Anthocoridae > Orius > Orius insidiosus. The sequence goes on from JACGAQ010000799.1 coordinate 1,263, forward strand.
TTTAACGGTTGCCATATTGACCATAGGAGTGGGACTTAACGGTGGAATTTATTCAGGGTTAAAGTCAACCATTTAGACATCTCACCTCGTTTCGCTGGAATTTTAATGTCGTTTACAAACTTCAGCGCAAACATGGCCGGACTCGTCGCTCCCATGTGGCCGGCCACATCATCCACGGGAGAGAGTAATCATTTATTTTAAAAAACAAAAATTAATTTTTTTTTTTAGCCTACTCAATTGCTGCATGAAGTTTTTTGTCGCTTCTGGCGTCTACATCTCTGCAACATCTTCTACCTCGTATTCGCCACAAGTAAGCGGCAACCTTGGGACGACCCTTCCAAAGACAAACCCAAAACGAACCCCGATCGCAGAAACCGTCCACTAAAACATTCCCAACAGGGTGCCTAATTTCTACTTACACCACAGGGTTAAACCCATGTAAAAAAATGTGTATATAAATTTTAATTTTACCAGGATCTTATTTTTATTAATTTTTTAAAATATGTACCTGGAATCGCTTTTCATCGTTTCAACATTCCTTGTTAACAAAATAAAATCAGTATTTGTAAAAATTCTATTTTAACATAAATAATATTTTTATAATGTTAATTTTAATTTTTTCATGTAAATTTTTATGAAATTTTTCAATGGTTAAAAAAAAAAACTTTTTAAAGACTTGGCCTTTATTATTTTTATTTCACAAAAATTGACCTTAAAGGTCACAAATTCAGATTGTCCAATTAAACAAAAAAGTTGTATCCCAAAAAAAAATTTCCCCACAAAAAACTGACTGTTCTGAAAAAAAAAAAAGAGAGAGAAATATAAAATTTTCTTATCTCTATGTACACAATACACACAATGAGGTTTCTATCTACGATTACTACAAAACAATATTTTCCAGAAATTATAACGGGAAATTGGACAAAATGGTGTTTTAAGTATGAAGGCATAAAGAATATATTTTATATATTTAAGCATTATTGTAAAAAAAAGTCAATAATTGACATAAATGGAAAAAAAAAATCATCAGCCGTAGAAGCGGGGGGGAAAAAAAAAAGGATAAAAATAAGAACTGAAAATGTCTAAGAGGTAAAAAATGGCATTTATTGAAATTTCAGAATTATGTTCCTCACCCCAAAAAATGTGTGGTTATGAAAAATTAATTTGTTTAGATGATGAATGTTCTTTTCCAATCCTTTTTTTAGTTTTACAATTTAAAATATCCTGGCAAATAATTTTTTGGTAAAACAAAAATGCTGGTCCACTTTTCAATCAATTATCGTATATCTTAGGTTATGACCTAAGGTTGACAGCTATCAGGTGAAAGGAATGGAAAACTGAAGAACCTAATAGCCGCAGTACCCGAAGAGAGAAATGAAAACAATAAATCGATAGATAGAAACAGAGACGTCCGACTATATAAATTTCCTCATAAAATTTGAAAATTAATTTTTATTAAATATATTTGTTTTATTTGTTTGGTTTATGAAATGGCGCAGGAGTTGCGTTTACTCCAGCGTGTCTTTCGCGAATACTGTTGAGATGAGCGAGTTGCGCGGTGATGGTATTGGGATGGAGCGGGTCGTCGCTTGGCCTTGCTGCGCGGGTAGCGCTGCCTCCGTCTTCGCCTTAATGCCGGGCTTAGGTTGTATTTGACTTTCGCCTGAGCGAGGAGCTCTTTGAAGACCTGCGAGATGTTCGTGTTGTCTTTCGCGGACGCTTCGACGAAACCGTTTTCCCAGTCGACTGTCACTATCGACTCGTTCGTTTTCGTCGATTCCTGCAGCATAAACAAAAAGTTATTGGATTCTAAAGATTACATTTAACCAATATAATGACATTTAGCTTTGAAGGATGGAATTATGATTTATTAGGTGTAAAATGAAAAATCTACAAAATTAACATTTACCCTGTAGCTGAGTTTCATTTTTTACACCTAATAATAAAAATTGTAGGAAATTTAATTCTCTATAAATTTGTACTTATTTTTTCTAGGATGCACTATTTTCGGAAAATAATTTTTTTTAAATAAATTTATCTTGAAAACAGTGCGTCCTAGAGAAAAAATGAATAGAATAAAAATTAAAGAGAATTAAATTTCCAACAGATTTTATTTAGTGCATTTTTTCAATATCTGTAACGGTTTACGATTTACAAGCCTTTAAAAATTAACCTTCTTAATGGTTAGATTTCAATAACCTTCTTACACGGAGAAGGTCAACTTTTGATGGACTTCTTGGTTTCTTGTGGTCAAATTATCGATCAAGGCTAAAATTGGAGATTTTCTTGACAAGAATCAGCCAGCCAAGAAAAACTGGCAGGACGTGCTGCTATAAGTGCGTATTTTGGCCTTAATCTTCAAAAGCCTTTATATACTGAGCCATCAAATGGACTTAATGAGGCGATTATTATAGAGTTTAAACCATGATTAGCTGATTTGTACTAATGGATGTTACGAAATGGGGATATTTTGCAAATAAATTATTAGGTGTACAAAATGAAACTCAGCCACAGGGTAAATTTGAATTTTGTAGATTTCAGCCGAGTTTCATTTACACCTAGTAATTTTTTTTCAAAATTTTGAACATTTAGGCGTTAAAGTCCATCAAAAGTTGACCTTCTCCGTGTAAGAAGGTTACTAAGTATAACCATTAAGAAGGTTAATTTTTAAAGGCTTGTAAATCGTAAACCGTTACAGATATTGAAAAAATGCCCTAAATAAAATCTGTTGGAAATTCAATTCTCTTTCATTTTTATTCTATTCATTTTTTTCTAGGACGCACTGTTTTCAAGATAAATTTATTTTAAAAAAAATTTTTCCGAAAATGGCGCATGCTAGAAAAAAATAATTAAGTACAAATTTATAGAAAATTAAATTTCCTACAATTTTTATTTATTAGGCGTATAAAATGAAACTCAGCCACACGGTACATTTGAATTTTGTAGATTTTAGCCGAGTTTCATTTTGTACACTTAATAGTAAAAAAAAAATGATTACTTCCTCGTCGTGATCTTCAAGTAGGTCTATCTTATTGCAAACGACGACGATTGGGACGGCCGGGTCGTTTTTGATCTCGAGAATTTGTTCCCGGATTACCCTCGCCTCTTCGAAGGAATCTTGATCTGTCGCTGAATAAACGAGTATAAAAGCGTCTCCGGACGTAATGGACAAGGCTCTCATCGCTGGAAATTCTAACGAGCCCGCAGTATCGAGGATCTCGAGCGTTAGTCGAACGCCTCCGACGTTGAATTCCTCCCTATAAAAAGAGTGTTAAATAAACTAAAAAGAACATACTTTTGCCATAAAAAGTCGAGTTTTTTTTTCTCAGTTTTAAGCAACAATCTCGAAAACGTTTGCTCAAAATGAAAAATAATTCAAATAAAGTTGTACAAAACATAATTTCCAACAAAAATGAACTTATACATTTTTAACCTAGAACCAATGGTTAAGCAGGTTAATTTTTAAAGGCTTGTAAAGGGCTGGTAAATTGTAAATTTACAAGGCCGTTTTCAAAACCCAACTTGAGGTTTGTGGTTAAATTTTTCAAGTTATACTCGATTATCTCGAGAACTGTTGATAAAAATGAAAATGTTACAAATAAAAGTTGTAGCTACAAAAATTTTGAATAAAAATGTACAAATGCGTTTTTGGCCTAGAACCAATAGTAAAGGACCTACGAGGCTTTGAAGTTTGCACTTTTCAGCACGAGAGAAAAAAGTTTTTCCTTACGTTTGAACTATAACTGAAGAATGAATAATCCGACAGAGTCCGAACTAGGCTCATTTTAAAGGTAAAAAAACAACAACTTTTTTTTTCGGTCTTAATTTGCTATTTTTAACACATTTTCCTGAAATCGCCATAAAGTATTAGGTGCACAAAATGAAACTCGGCTAAAATACTCAAAATTCAGTGGCTGAGTTTCATTTTGTACACCTAATAAATAAAAATTGTAGGAATTTTAATTCTCTATAAATTTGTACTTAATTTTTTTTTTCTAGAATGCACCATTTTCGGAAAATAATTTTTTTTAAAAATAAATTTATCTTGAAAACAGTGCGTCTTAGAGAAAAAATGAATAGAACAAAAATTAAAGAAAATTAAATTTCAAACAGATTTTATTTAGTGCATTTTTTCAATATCTGTAACGGTTTACGATTTACAAGCCTTTAAAAATTAACCTTCTTAATGGTTATACTTCAATAACCTTCTTACGCGGAGAAGGTCAACTTTTGATGGACTTTAGCGCCTAAAATGTTCAAAATTTTGAAAAAATGAACTACTAGGTGTACAAAATGAAACTCGGCTAAAATCTACAAAATTCAAATTTAGGTACCCTGTGGCTGAGTTTCATTTTGTACACCTAATAAATTCAAAGAAAAAGGAACCTTGATAGGTTTTGAATTAAAAGGTCGATTTTTGAATCGAAAACTTAAAAATAGCGGATTTTTACATAAAGTAAAAGATGTTATAAATCTTATTAGCTTTAAAACGAGACTAAAGCGGGCCCTGTAAGATTATTCGTTCTTGAGTTATAGCCTTAAATGTGCGGAAAAACGTGACTTAAAAAATTCAAATTATTTGTTCTCGAGCTTTTGCTTCAAACGTAGCTACCAAAAAGATGGGAGAATTAGGTTTTAGCTTATTTTTTGTGGAAAAACGGATGTAATTACCTGTGCATTTCCTCGACGGTCCTTTTATATTTGGTCGAAAAGGTGCCGTAAAGGAATTGCGCGATTATGGAAGATTTTCCGACTTTCGCCCCTCCCAAGACGACGATCTTATGCTTGGATCCTCCGGGTGAAGCACTCGCGTTGCCCACGTCGTCATCCTTCGTCTCCCCATGATTTTCCGATCTGAAATCAACAAAAAAAAATTTTTTCTTAGAAAAAAAAAATCTTGGAAGCCCGTTAGACATTAAAGTTTTGATGGATAGTATAACTACTAAGAATGAAGGCGAAATTACAGGATAGAAATGACCTATTACGTACTCTAGTTACTTCTTAGAACATCTTCAAAGGTTTGAAAGATTCGAAGGTCAAAAAATCACCGCCCACGGAGATTTTTAAATAAAAATACTTTTTTTTCGCTTTTAGAATTTTGTTGAAAGGATTTTTATTGTGTCCACAAGATTGGGGACGTTCAAGGCTGGCGGAATAAAATTCGATTTGCGTTGTTTTCCAGATAAAAAAAAAACAGCTAGATATCCAAGGAGACAAATAAGGAGCCGTTCGAAAGAAGCAGTCGAGGGAGGTTGAAGAAAAAAAAAGCTAGACGACAAGTGGGATGGGATACTTTTTAGTTTTATCGAAGGGCGCAGGCATTGTCCTCAGTTTACCTTGGAAATGTGAATTTATCACGTATGTCGTTTTGAAAAGCGTCCGGGAGAAGCGTTCCCGATAAAGAGAGACAAGTGGGAGACAGGATAATCCTTTGTTGTCGACTTCGGGATTTTCCCTTTGACCCTTTTGTCTTCGAAGGCGTCTCTAGATCACAATCGTTCTTTTATATATCTTCGCCCAATACTCGACAACTTTCTAACCACACGATGTTTATCTCCATGGGTCAGTGGTCAAGGACTCAGGAGAAGAAAAACTTTTTTCTTTCTGGAAATACTGGAATAATTTAGCTGCTATGGCAATATGGAGGAAGCCCTTGCCTAACTCTATATTATGCTAGTCTCTTCTGAAGTTTTTAAGGAAATTCAGTCGTTTTTACCGCGCTAAGCCTCATATTTTTCGAAAAATTCTATTAAAAAAAAGGATTTAAACGTGAGATTTCACTTGAAAAAAGGCCATTTTTTTGTAGGCCGTAATTCATAACAGGAAGCTTTATCAAGATTTTTTACTAAAAACTTTTTATTGAAAATTAAGCTTACATTATTTTTGTACTTAATACTTTTTGCGCTAAACCTAATATTTTTCGAGATATTCTATAAAAAATAATACAGAGTACAAAAAAGGCCATTTTTTGACGGCCCTTAACTCCGAAGCCGATCACTATATCAAAAATTTTAAAAAAATACTTTTTATTTTAAATTTATTTCACATTATTTTTGTATTCATTATTTTTTCTTTAAACCTCATAATTTTGGAGATATTTCATAAAAACTAATAAAAACATGAGCTTAAGCTTTTGTGTTTTAAAAAATGGCCATTTTTTGACTGCCAGTAACTCCGAAACCGTCCCTTCGTCAAGATTTTGCAGTAAACACTTTTTATTGTAAATTAAGTTTAAATTATTTTTGTACTTAATACTTTTTGCGCTAATCCTCACTGTTTTCAAGATATTTGATAAAAACCGATGAAATTCTGGCTTAAATCAGTAAATTTTTGAATAAAAGCTCCTTGTTTCCCGATATGAAAAGATTCAATGAAGTCAAAAAACAAAACCCTATTCATCCTCTACGTCCATTTAAACGACGGGCTTAAAATAACCCTCTTTTCTCTACTAAAGGTATTTTCGAACAGCAAAAAAAATTTTTTGTCGTTTTCTACTATCGATACGGATTAAAGGCAACTCTGTTAAAAAAAATGGTCGACATAAAGTTCCAAAGCACGAGGACAAATTTTTTTCAAAGATGAAAAAATTTAAGCCCTCAGGAGCTTAAAAAAATCGATAGTGCTTTCTAGGGTATGTGGAGGGTATTTTGAAAAATAGAATTTGAGGGAATATTAGGTGTACAAAATGAAACTCAGCCACAGGGTAAATTTGAATTTTGTAGATTTTAGCCGAGTTTCATTTTGTACACCTAGTAGTTCATTTTTTCAAAATTTTGAACATTTTAGGCGTTAAAGTCCATCAAAAGTTGACCTTCTCCGTGTAAGAAGGTTATTGAAGTATAACCATTAAGAAGGTTAATTTTTAAAGGCTTGTAAATCGTAAACCGTTACAGATATTGAAAAAATGCACTAAATAAAATCTGTTGGAAATTTAATTCTCTTTAATTTTTATTCTATTCATTTTTTCTCTAGGACGCACTGTTTTCAAGGTAAATTTATTTAAAAAAAAAAAATTATTTTCCGAAAACGGTGCATCCTAGAAAAAAATAATTAAGTGCAAATTTATAGAGAATTAAATTTCCTACAATTTTTATTTATTAGGTGTACAAAATGAAACTCAGCCACAGGGTAAATTTGAATTTTGTAGATTTTAGCCGAGTTTCATTTTGTACACCTAATAGGAAAAAAGGCGAGGCTTTCGCCATATTGCCATTTTTTCTGCTTTTTATATATTTTTTAAATCTTTTGATATCTCTTCAACAACCAATTTTTGAAGAAAAAAGGAGTATTTGAGGGGAAAATTCTATCTAAAAAGTGACCCCCCCCCCCCCCCCCCGAATTAATGAAAAGCTCTTAAATGTGCCATTTCTAATTTTATTTCCACAAGCAGAGGATCCGTTATTTTTTTTCTTCCACCCGTCGAGGAAAAATAGTTCTTTTTATGATCCATTCTTTTACTGCCCACACCTGACTGAAATACGACCTCAGCGACCGAATCTTCGGACTTGGAATAAATTATTTTCCAGAGTCCGGGAGTGGAAGCCTCCGTCCGCGTACGAAGCACGTGATATCGAAACCCTGTTTGGTGATTTTTTTTTTCTCTCCCTCTTCTTTTTCTTCTTCTTATTTTTATTCCCCCGACACGCCCAACTGTTCACTCAGATTCCATCTAAAGCATCCCACTTGGCTCGAAACATGTAGATCGTTTTTTAAGAGCCACTAAAACTTATTTATTGATATATTTTCTTTTAGATAATGTCCACAGGAATCCTCGTTTCTATGTAACGTTTTCCTTAATTTTTGTGTAGGATTAACCGTTTAGAAGATATGATCGAAAAAAGATCACTTAAGTTAATATCTCGATAACGGCCGGCCTGAGGATGAAAATTTACCAAGTACTTTTTGTAGGAAATTTACTTTCCTTTCAGTTTGCTTTTATTAATTTTTATGTAGGATTAACCGTTTAGATGATATGATCGAAAAAAGATCACTTAAGTTAATATTCGATAACGGCAGGCTAGAGGATAAAAATGAATATTATTCTTTTTCTAGGAAATTTAAAATATCTCGATAACGGCCGGCCGGAGGATGAAAATTTACTGAAAACTTTTTGTAGGAAATTTAATTTCCTTTCAGTTTGCTCTTATTAATTTTTGTGTAGGATTAACCGTTTAGAAGATATGATCGAAAAAAGATCACTTAAGTTAATATTCGATAACGGCAGGCTAGAGGATAAAAATGAATATTATTCTTTTTGTAGGAAATTTAAAATATCTCGATAACGGCCGGCCGGAGGATGAAAATTTACCAAGTACTTTTCGTAGGAAATTTAATTTCCTTTCAGTTTGCTCTTATTAATTTTTTGTGTAGGATTAACCGTTTAGAAGATATGATCGAAAAAAGATCACTTAGGTTAATATTCGATAACGGCAGGTAGAGGATAAAAATGAATATTATTCTTTTTGTAGGAAATTTAAAATATCTCGATAACGGCCGGCCGGAGGATGAAAATTTACTGAGTACTTTTTGTAGGAAATTTAATTTCCTTTCAGTTTGCTCTTATTAATTTTTTGTGTAGGATTAACCGTTTAGAAGATATGATCGAAAAAAGATCAATTAATCTCAGAAACTGCTGAACCTATTCACAAAAACGATTCTAACGGAAAACGCCATTTCTGCCCCAAATGCCAAAGAACAACTGGACATTTTTTTGAAACGATATTATGTACTAAAAACGCCTTTCCTACAAGACCATAATTTTGCATAATCGCTGCGAATCTGGTTTGGACGTTATAAAATCCTCCCGCCCACATTTAAGTTCGTTCACCTTTTTTGCATAAAAAAAGATTTTGAAAGAAATTTTGACAGAAAATAAACAATTTAAAAAAATATTTAGTTTTTTTTTTCTTTTCCTTGTAAATGTTCTACATCCTTCGTGTGGCGGTTGAAGGCTTTTGAAACGTTTTTTCCCCATCGTTTAAACGTTGGCTTCTATCGCTTAAGATTCCAAACGGTAATTATTTTAACGATGATGAAAAAAATAAAAATTGAGCACAATAGCTCTTAAGATTGTAGTAATGGTTGAGCAATTAGGATCAAAATTGCTGATGTTGGCGACTAAAAATTTGAAAAAAATAAAAAAAGTCTTAAGATAAAAAGGTAGCTTTTTCTGGGAAAAATTTTTGGAGCAAATTTTTTTTTTTTACGAAATCATGAAAATTTCAGAATACAAATTTAAAACCACCAAAATGTAGGCAGAAAAACCTACATCTCAACGGTAAAAATTGTAGAAAATTTAATTTTCTATAAATTTGTACTTAATTATTATTTTCTAGGATGCACCATTTTCGGAAAATAATTTTTTTTAAAATAAATTTATCTTGAAAACAGTGCGTCCTAGAGAAAAAATGACTAGAATAAAATTAAAGAGAATTAAATTTCCAACAGATTTTATTTAGTGCATTTTTTCAATATCTGTAACGGTTTACGATTTACAAGCCTTTAAAAATTAACCTTCTTAATGGTTATACTTCAATAACCTTCTTACACGGAGATGGTCAACTTTTGATGGACTTTAACGCCTAAAATGTTTAAAATTTTGAAAAAATGAAATACTAGGTGTACAAAATGAAACTCGGCTAAAATCTACAAAATTCAAATTTACCCTGTGGCTGAATTTCATTTTGTATATGTCAATATAGACACTTTTCCCTCTTGTTTATTTATTTCCATGAATATTTATAAAAGGGTTAATTTTTCTCCTTCTAAAAAAAGGTCTTCATTTCCTTTTGCCGATTTCTCGTCCATTCACCCTCATTTGGATTCAAGGAGTCGAAAATCGATATAATCTTCGATTCCTTTTTTTTTCTCTTTATCTGCTTTATTAAGAACGAAAAAAACCGGAACGTCCGAGGTCCGAAACTCTCAAGGTCTTTCAATTAGGCTTGGATTAAATCCGGGCCCTCCAATAGAGAAGTTTATAAAAGGCGTCTTTTTTTATAGAAAGCGATTAAGGAGGATTTTTTTCCTTTTTAATTCCAAAAAAGGTACAATAATGCTAGAATAATTGCTTAAAAAAGCCAGAAAAAATTAAACATAATGTTTTTAAAAAGATTTTTAGACATTTTTTCGTATTAACTTCCTCAAAGAGAAGTTATTGTGACACCCTACCATGGTCTCTGAAAAAGGGGCAATTTTCATCCCATTTTAGGCCATTTTTTTTGGAAAAAAAAATGTTTGTCTCCAAAAATATAGTAGGCAGAAATTTGGGGCGATCTCGCCCGTACCGTGTGGCCTGATTGGGCGAAGACATTAATTCTTTATACTAGGTGTACAAAATAAAACTCGGCTAAAATCTACAAAATTCGAATTTACCCTGTGGCTGAGTTTCATTTTGTACACCTAATAAATAAAAATTGTAGGAAATTTAATTCTCTATAAATTTGTACTTAATTATTTTTTCTAGGATGCACCATTTTCGGAAAATAATTTTTTTAAAAATAAATTTATCTTGAAAACAGTGCGTCCTAGAGAAAAAATGAATAGAATAAAAATTAAGAGAATCGAATTTCCAACAGATTTTATTTAGTGCATTTTTTCAATATCTGTAACGGTTTACGATTTTCAAGCCTTTAAAAATTCACCTTTTTAATGGTTATACTTCAATAACCTTCTTGCACGGAGAAGGTCAACTTTTGATGGACTTTAACGCCTAAAAGGTTTAAAATTTTGAAAAAATGAACTACTAGGTGTACCTTGAAACTTGAAAAAAAAAAATTTTTTTCGATCGTAGGGACGAAAAATGATTAAATTGTGTTTCTTTAAGGAAGTTCCCGTTGGGCCAGCTCCAAATCAGCATTTTTTTCTAATCTCAAAAGCTAAACATCACTTATGAAGGTCATTTCTATGTAGCGTTTCAACCTTGTAAGATTTGAAGAAATAAAAAAAAAGCTTCAGAAGAGTCATAACCTGTGATTAATGACTTTTCTCCGACATCTCATTAGTTTGAAGGGGAAAATAAGTTTTCGTGTAGAACTTTTTTTAAAAATCATGGAAATGACAGACAAGGAAAAATTGCCAAAGTGTTCATTTTGAAATCTTGACTAATTTCTGAATTGGGCATTTCCATACTGTTATATTTGATGATTTAAACCTCTAAAATCGTATCGAAAAACCTTATTTTTGGCTTGGAAACACTTGATATTGACTGAAACGCAGATAAATCACGAGAAAAAATTTAAGTTGCTAGGTAAGTATTTTTCTTTAACTATACTGCAAGAGTGAACAAGAAACCCCGAAATTTCTGACTCCACATTTTAAAAATTGGTGGGGCTTTCAACTTGGCCAGTTCAGAGCCTTCTAAATAACGAGAAAGAAAAAATTAAGTTGGGAAGCATGCAAAGTGCTTCAAAGAAGTTTTTTCTTTCTCAATAAAACCAAATTTTTAATCTTGAGTACCAAAACTTTGGGCCCGAAAACCCACATTTTCAGCAAGGGTTTCGCTTGAGAAAAATGATTTTGTTATATTAGGTGTACAAAATGAAACTCGGCTAAAATGTACAAAATTCAAATTTACCCTGTGGCTGAGTTTCATTTTGTACACCTAATAAATAAAAATTGTAGGAAATTTAATTCTCTATAAATTTGTACTTAATTTTTTTTTTCTAGGATGCACCATTTTCGGAAAATAATTTTTTTAAAATAAATTTATCTTGAAAACAGTGCGTCCTAGAGAAAAACTGAATAGAATAAAAATGAAAGAGAATTGAATTTCCAACAGATTTTATTTAGTGCATTTTTTCAATATCTGTAACGGTTTACGATTTACAAGCCTTTAAAAATTAACCTTCTTAATGGTTATACTTCAATAACCTTACACGGAGAAGGTCAACTTTTGAAGGACTTTAACGCCTAAAATGTTTAAAATTTTGAAAAAATGAACTACTAGGTGTACAAAATGAAACTAGGCTAAAATCTACAAAATTCAAATTTTACCCTGTGGCCGAGTTTCAATTTGTACACCTAATATTATGTCAATATTGTAACTTTTCCTCTTGCTTATTTATTTCCATGAATATTTATACAAGAAACCCCGAATTTTTGACTCAACATTTTAAAAAATGGTGGGGGCTTACGCCATATTGCCTTGGCCAGTTCAGAGCCGTCTAATTTTGCGATTTGGGAGCAAGGAACCCCAAGAGCCCACCTTGGTAAATTAAATTTTGGCTTATAGTTGCCAATTTGAGAGAAAAGAGAGGGAGGAAATTTTGTGAGCATTATTTTGATTAAAATTTGAATCCTTATCTCTTATTAAAATGTGAAAAAATGAGAGGTTATATCAAAAATCCGCACTGAGGTATAACCAATCATTTCTATTTCGGTGAAAACAATTATTTCCGGGGGAAATTGGCTTCACACGATGGGGTGAGGTGTAATTACCCGGCCGTTTAAGCTGGGGTAAGGATTGCGGGGTTGAAGGCGAAGGCGGCGAATGGATTCCGGGGCGTAGAGGGAGGCGGTAAGTGAATGTAGAAGGTTGTTTCGTACTCCCCCGCCCGGGTTTTCATCCCAACGAGACATCCTCGTTTCGTGCTCTTCTCCTTTAAAGGGGATGAGTTGAATTCCAAACCGCCCCCTCTTTCCGAAACGTTAAATTATTCAGGTTTCCTCGTTATTTTGTAAAAGTGCCCTTCCACCTAATGAGCCGAACGGATGCCCCGCCACCATTTTTTTTAAATTTCTGTCTCAAGACTTTTTTTTTCCCTCATGTTTCTTTCCTATAAAAACTATTTTATATTCATGGAGGCGATTGCCATTCAGAAATATCGCTTGTCAAAATATTGTTCGGTTTTTCCTCGCCATTGTCCCCCCCACGTAATCTATCATTTTGACGTCTGAGCGATCAGAAGGAAAAACATGGACGGGATAATACACTTCATCTGTCACGTCTTCCAGAGTTTCGGGAAAAATAGATTTACTCAGAACAAATAGGACGAAAAATATTGTTTTTTATTACATATAATTTTCGATACTATCAATAAAAGAAATGACCCACTTTTTTATTACTATTAGGTGTACAAAATGAAACTCAGCCACAGGGGAAATTTGAATTTTGTAGATTTTAGCCGAGTTTCATTTTGTACACCTAGTAGTTCATTTTTTCAAAATTTTAAACATTTTAGGCGTTAAAGTCAATTAAAAGTTGACCTTCTCCGTGTAAGAAGGTTATTGAAGTATAACCATTAAGAAGTTTAATTTTTAATGGCTTGTAAATCGTAAACCGTTACAGATATTGAAAAAATGCACTAAATAAAATCTGTTGGAAATTTAATTCTCTTTAATTTTCATTCTATTCATTTTTTCTCTAGGACGCACTGTTTTCAAGATAAATTTATTTTTAAAAAAATTATTTTCCGAAAATGGCGCATGCTAGAAAAAAATAATTAAGTACAAATTTATAGAAAATTAAATTTCCTACAATTTTTATTTAGTAGGTGTACAAAATGAAACTCAGCCACAGGGTAAATTCGAATTTTGTAGATTTTAGCCGAGTTTCATTTTGTACACTTAATACATAAAAAAAGACCCAGAAATTGCATTAGCTTTGTTCCAATCGCAGTTTGAAACTGGTGTGAAACATCTGGAGCATGCGCAGAAGTATTTGCAAGTCTGATTTCTCAGATGACTTCAGATTTGACGGACAAACGATTTGAACGACGTCAAAATAGTTCTACGCATGCTCCGGAGTTTCAAAGCTATTAACAACAAACAGCGGCAAAAAAGTGCGCAAAAATCAGAAGTTAGAAAATTGAGAAAAAAGGGCTAAAATTGGTTAAAAATTTTTTTTGGCAGAAGAACTGCGGAAAATGCCCAGAAAACCGGTAAAGGGTTAATTTCTTGGCCAAAAACTGAGGAAACACAAAAAAAAGTACTGGTTTGAAGAGCTTCCAACGAAAACTTCCTTAAAGAGAAGTACCTATATAGGAGGGGAAGTATAACGGAGGGGAAGTAAGACGTAGGGGAAAGTTATGGGAGGGGAAGTATAACGGAGTGGGAAATATATGGGAGGGGGAAGTATAAGTGAGGGGAAGTATATGGGAGGGGAAGTTTAAGTGAGGGGTAGTATAACAGAGGGTGAAGCATAAAAGAAGGGGAAGTATAAGGGAACGAAAGTATGTATAACGGAAGGGGATGTATAAGGGAGGGAAAGTATAAAGGAAATTTTCCAAGTTTGTTTTTTCGAAAAATTTTCCGATTTTTTTTTTCGAAAAAACTTCTAAGTTTTTTTTGTAAAAAATTTTTTTTAAGTGCCAAGGTAGAAATAGTGGGCTCTTTGGCCTAGGGATGTCCCTCTCGTAATGGGTAGAAGTATAAAATTTCTTCCTACTAAAAAAAATGATAATTAAAAAGTGGCAATTTTTTTACACCAAAAATTCTTAAAAAATATAAGGAATAATTGTTGAAAATTTGGTGAAAATCGGATTAACGGTTCGGCCACAGCGAATTTTTTCTTCTCCGACTAAGGAAGATATGGTGAAAATCGGTTAAAAACTGTGGCCGTGAAGTTTTCCGGAAAAATGCTACGGAGTGCCGGACGGCCGGCCGGACGGCCGGAACCAAAGACAAAGTTGAGATCGGTAAAGATCAATACTCGATTTGACCCTCCGGGGTCTGGAAGACCACTCCCCAAAAACCCGACGCCGAGGGTGTCACAGTAACTTCTTTAAGGAAGTTAAAAAGGTGAGTACATAAAGACCACTGGCTCTTACATTTGGGATTTTCAATCTGCTTTGAGAGTATTGAAATTCATTTCATTTTAATCTTAGACAAATTTAATACTAAGCATAATATTGAGTATTCGGAAATTAAAAGTAAAAAGCCAGCTACAGCCGGCGTTTCATTAGAGATGATGAATTCTATTGAATAGGCGGATATTGGCGTGAATGATATGAGGATATTCTAGTTTTAATGGAAATATGAGATTATACAGGTGGGCAGATTTTCGATTACCTGTTGGTATGGAATAACAAAAATAGGTATCTACGAGGCTGACGCCATTAAATGAAGGGATTGATAGAGACGAAACTGGAAGCGTCCTATGTCGACTATCATATATGGAAATGGGATTCCACACTACTAATTTTCAATTTAGCCGAGTTCAATAATCCCGATGATAGGGAAACGGTTGGAGAAAGGCCCTCAGCAATTACGGTAATCGACGGGTGAGGTAATCCTTTCACGTGCATTTTCAACCGGTTCGTCTTTAGTTCGGAACTAAGCCAAGTTCAAGAGTGGAAGGGCGACGTTATCCAAGGACGAAGGTGGACGATCCCTCGACGGGTTTCCTATTTTAGGTGTCACCGACCGACCAATCAGGAGCAAGTCCGCCCGGTAAGCCTCCTCGTTTCGACTTGTATAAAAAGGAAGATTTCCAACTTGAGAAGCATAGTCAAAAGGTACCAAGCAACCGGAAGACATCTTTTCAAAAAATGGCCGCCATCAAATTCATTGTAAGTTTTAAACTATAAAGAAAATCTTGAGTAAAATTTATTTAGGTTTTCGCCGCTGTTGTCGCCTGCGCTTTCGCAGTTGAGGAGGACGTCCGTGCCAAAAAAGACGTTCTTTTGGGAACCTACCCGTTCGGATACTCCGGTTACTCCGCTCTCCCATACAGCTACGGATATGACGATGGCAAATACTACCCTGGGAAATACGAAAAGGCTTATGTCGCTCCCTCTGCTTACCTTCCGGCTGTCAGCGCCTACTCTGCCGTTCCCGCCGCCGCCGCCGCTCTTCCCTACAGCTACGGTGCCTACGGTGCTTACCCCTACAGCTACGGACATGCTTATGGCGCTTACCCCTACTACAAACCCTACGTCTACTGATCTGGCTCTTCTCACCTGGCATCCCAACAAAATTCTAGTTTAATAAATTTTTATTTAACTTAAAAACTTCTTTCTTATTTATCCTCGACAAAATACTCTATCGAATATTTAAATATTTACTCTTCAAGATCAAAACAGGAAACATCTTTAAAGGAAAATGCCATATTTCATTTTAAAAGTTAGTTTGGGAAATTTTTTCCCGGAAAAGACCGAGTATCTCCTCGCATTTCGACACTGCGATCCCCGATTTTCGGGCGTTTTCCTCGGTTTTCGGCCGCCTAAAAAAAAAAGTTGAAGGTTAACCCCCCTTATTTTTGGATAAAGAATCGACTGCATTTGTAAGATTTTGGTCTTTGTATACAGGGTGTCCCAGAGCGACACCAAATTCGTTAATTAACAAGGGAAAGTTTCGAAGATTTTCGAATTTTTTTCTCATGTAAAAAACTATTAGGTGTACAAAATGAAACTCAGCCACAAGGAAAATTTGAATTTTGTAGATTTTAGCCGAGTTTCATTTTGTACACCTAGTAGTTCATTTTTTCAAAATTTTGAACATTTCAGGCGTTAAAGTCCATCAAAGGTTGACCTTCTCCGTGTAAGAAGGTTAATTTTTAAAGGCTTGTAAATCGTAAACCGTTACAGATATTGAAAAAATGCACTAAATAAAATCCGTTGGAAATTCAATTCTCTTTAATTTTTATTCTATTCATTTTTTCTCTAGGACGCACTGTTTTCAAGATAAATTTATTTAAAAAAAAATTATTTTCCGAAAATGGTGCATCCTAGAAAAAATAATTAAGTACAAATTTATAGAGAATTAAATTTCCTGCAATTTTTATTTATTCGGTGTACAAAATGAAACTCAGCCACAGGGTAAATTTGAATTTTGTAGATTTTAGCCGAGTTTCATTTTGAACACCTAATATATCCAAATTTTCTACACATTTTGAAAAATTGGGGTTGAAAAATCTCGTCCATCTAGGGGCGAAAACGTCGTGTTAATCCCGTCGAAATATCCGTCATGTAGAGTGTAGGTTTGTTCGAAATTAATGCGAGGCATTTGCCGAGGGTGGGTACTCACTGGCAACGTTGTATGGGCGGATAACGGGGGGCGGCGGTAATGGTCGTCCGTGGGGCGAATTTGCGTGAGAGGGATGGAAGCATCACATTCCCGGGGAGATTCGTCCCACGTATGCGTCTTAAAATACGATAATGAACACCGAATAAAATTGAATAGAGCGAAAACTCCCGTTTGACCCCGGACGTCTTCGCCCCGGCGAATATTCGCTGACGCCCGAGGGGGTTTTATGCCTCTAAATAATCCATTTTGCATAACAAAAGAGGGTCTCGCCGCTCTCTAACTGCCAAGATACATAACCCATTACCGGAGCGCTCCGTCTGTCTAAACAATGAGCCCTTATTTGTTAATTTTAATTGCTCCCTTCAACTTTTCCGATGAAATTAGCCCGAAAAGGGACAAAAAAGCACGCCCTAAAAAAAAATCTGACATCACCTAATTTCCTAAAGCCGACGGCGTTTTTTACACTCTTTTCCTAACAGAGATATGAAATTTGGTTTTTCGACGAAAATATTAGGTGTACAAAATGAAACTCGGCTAAAATCTACAAAATTCAAATTTACCCTGTGGCTGAGTTTCATTTTGTACACCTAATAAATAAAAATTGTAGGAAATTTAATTCTCTATAAATTTGTACTTAATTATTTTTTTCTAGGATGCACCATTTTCGGAAAATAATTTTTTTTTAAATAAATTTATCTTGAAAACAGTGCGTCCTAGAGAAAAAATGAATATAATAAAAAATAATGAGAATTGAATTTCCAACAGATTTTATTTAGTGCATTTTTTCAATATCTGTAACGGTTTACGATTTACAAGCCTTTAAAAATTAACCTTCTTAATGGTTATACTTCAATAACCTTCTTACACGGAGAAGGTCAACTTTTGATGGACTTTAACGCCTAAAATGTTTAAAATTTTGAAAAAATGAACTACTATAAAACCCCAAATAAAAAACTGAGGAAATTTCTTATGTCCAATATGGCAATACCAAAAAACAGAAAGAGATCCTGTAAATTCGTTAAAAAGGGGATTTTTTTTTGCTTTAAAAAACTAGGGAATGTCCAGAATCCGGGGTCAAAAAACCGAAAAAATGTCCTAAAAATTCAACACCTATAAAAGTTTATTTTTGCAAAAAAAAACTAAGGAAATTACAAGACAGTCCGGATATAAATGTAATTTTTATTGCTTGATTTTAATTTTTATTGCGTGTGTATTCCGCAAGGGGGGGGGGTGATTTTACTATAAAATTAAAATGTAAATGTAGTGTATTGCCATGACAGCAAATCTGTCATAAAAAATAAAAACCAATAATGAGGTGGTGAGTGGCTCTATCTCTTAGAGAACTGTGGCAGCGGTGACCTTTAGAGAGAGGAGAGTTTCCGGCTTCTTTATCCGCTAAATCTGTCGGAGATAGAGGCACAGTGAAAAGATAGAAATGATTGTTATAGAGGGAATAGCTCAACTGACGAGGCTTTTTAAGCCGAAACGGGTCGTGAGATACCCGTTATCACAGTCATTTCATCCTGTTTGTTAGAAAAATCACCCCCCTTGCGGAATACACACGCAATAAAAATTAAAATGTAAACATAAGATTTTTTTCTCTTTTTTTTGGGCAAAAACAATAATTGATGCATTCAAGGTCATTTTATTTATCAAAATCCGATGCCGAATAAATTTTGACATTTTCTCCTTCCCCAAATTAGGCACTTGTCAGCCATTATTTTTAAATCCAAAAATTCCCCAAGCGGTATCGTGCATCACGACCCTACTAGGAAATCTTTTTAACCTTCAATAAAATTTTTAAAGGCCGAAAACACACATTGAATAAAAAAAAGTGAATAATGCATAAAAATAGTCTTTTTAAAATAAAAATAAAAAAATGTTTTCAGAACGCTAAAATTAGATTCATAAGTGGGGTCAGAATGTCAAAATCAGGCTTTCGTTTCATCCGTGAAAATGGAAAAGCCCCATCAGCCATGACAAAATCGTTCCATGTGAAAAACACAAAACATTACAAACGCTCTTAAAGTTAAAATTAAATTACACGACGGTTAATTATTTCTTATCTTCATGGATCTTTAATGCTATTCTCTTTGAATAATGTACAAGACTTTAAGTCTATCAATTTCAATCATCGTTTAACCTGGAATTATAAGGTGTACAAAATGAAACTTGGCTAAAATCTACAAAATTCAAATTTACCCTGCGGCTGAGTTTCATTTTGTACACCTAATAAATAAAAATTGTAGGAAATTTAATTTTCTATAAATTTGTACTTATTTATTTTTTTCTAGGATGCACCATTTTCGGAAAATAATTTTTTTAAAATAAATTTATCTTGAAAACAGTGCGTCCTAGAGAAAAAATGAATAGAATAAAAATTATAGAGAATTAAATTTCCAACAGATTTTATTTAGTGCATTTTTTCAATATCTGTAACGGTTTACGATTTACAAGCCTTTAAAAATTAACCTTCTTAATGGTTATACTTCAATAACCTTCTTACACGGAGAAATTTCAAACAGTCATATCTCCGACATTTTGTCGAAAGTTAAAAATCGCCCTCGTTAGTTTCTTGTTCACCGACTAAAGAAAAATTGGTGAAAATCGGTTGAAAGGCCGTAAAGTGTTCCGTAAAAAAATGCTACGGCCGGCCGGCACCACAGACGAGGTTGAGATCGGTAAAGATCAATATTCCTCCGGGAAAACCCTTCCCCAAAAACCCGACGTCGAGGGTATCACAATAGCTTCTTTAAGGATGTTAAAAATTGTTCAGATTTTATTTTATGATGATAAAATAATAAATTGGATTAGCTTTCAAGATAATGCTAATGTGCTCTAAAGTTAACTTTAAACACGAGTAATCTGAGAATAATTTGAATGTAAAATTTTGAAATGCTTTGCATATTTTGGAGTTTAATATTGTATTTTTTTTTTGCGGGGAGGAGGAGTAATGAAGGCATTTTATTTTCCCTCCGACCGCATTATTCGCAATTAAACCGGACTTTGGAGTAAATTGTTTTAATGGAAAAAGTTTTGTATCGATTAAATTCCACGAGGGGGCCCGATCCTGAGGGATTTGTCGCAATTACAAGAAACAAGTTTACCCCATGAAAAAAAATGTTACCTATTAAAATTAAGTGATTTTTTTAATTATCAACGGTTGACCGATGAACGTCGGGTTAAATAAATCAGAAAAAGCCATTTGAAACGAGTAAATCTGACGGGAAGGAAACTATAGAACGGGAGGGTCGTTTTTCCAAAAGTGATAACAAGTTTAACGATTTGAGTGGTTTGGAAGGGGACGCTATCACGAGTCGTTAGTTTCGCACGTCCGATTTCGGGAAATGTGCACAAAATCGCTTTAGGGTTCAAACTTTTCTCATGACATCCTATGACGTCATTGATTTGCTTTTAATCAACGACATCCTATGACGTCATTGATTTGCTTTTAATTCTAGCAACTACACGTGGCAATTTTAAAATGGAATATGGCCATGGCTGCAATGATTTTTGCCCGGCGAATAAGTTCGACGTATTTTGTCGGTAAATACGCCAAGGCTTTTGCCAAAAAATTAGGTTTTTTTTTTTTGGAAAAAAATCAAAAAACACCTAAAAACCGTTTAAACCGAAATTAACTTCCTTAAAGAAGTTATTGTGACACCCTCCACGTCGGGATTTTGGGGAAGGGTCTTCCAGACCCCGGAGGGTCAAATCGAATATTGATCTTTACCGATCTCAACTTTGTCTGTGGTGCCGGCCGGCCGTAGCTTTTTTTTCCGGAACACTTTACGGCCACAGTTTTAATCCGATTTGCACCAAATTTTCACACAAATTTCTTTAGCCGGTGAACAAAAAACTAACGAGGGCGATTTTGAATTTCGAAAAAATGGCCGAGATAAAGTTTGAAATTTTAAAAAATTCGCTGCGGCCGAACCGTTGGTCCGATTTTCACCAATCACTCCTTATATTTTTTAAGAATTTTTGGTGTAAAAAAATTGCCACTTTTTAATTATCATTTTTTTAGTAGGGAGAAATTTTATACTTCTACCCATTACGAGAGGCACATCCGTAGGCCAAAGAGCCCATTATTTCTTCCTTGGCACTTAAAAAAAATTTTCGAAAAAAAAACTTAGAAAATTTTTCGGAAAAAAACTTGGAAAATTTTGGGAAAAAACAAAACTCGGACAATATTTTTAAAAATAAACTTAAAAATTTTTTCGAAAAAACAAACTTGGAAAATAAAAATAAAAATACCTTATACTTCCCCCTCCGTTATACTTCACCCTCTGTTATACTACCCCTCACTTAAACTTCCCCCTCCCATATACTTCCCCTCACTTATACTTCCCCCCATATATACTTCCCCCTTCCATATACTTCCCACTCCGTTATACTTCCCCTCTTACTCGTACATACTTCCCCCTACGTTTTACTTCCCCTCCGTTATACTTCCCCCTCCTATATAGATACTTCTCTTTAAGGAAGTTTTCATTGGAAGCTCTTCAAACCAGTACTTTCACTACACATTTTTGCGCCTACTAATCAAACTCACTTTTTTGGAGTTTTTCGCGTCTTCTTGTGGCCTTTTGACATTTTGTAGTTTTATTTTCTCGTTTTTAAGGGAATATTTAGTTCACATTCCATCAAAATAATTACAAGGTGATATTAATGGATATAAATTAACCTTTGTGTAATTTGAAATATTAATCTCGCTCCTTTCAATAGTGGCTCGGAAATCAGTTGGAGTTCAATACCGAAATCAATGGGAACGAGAGTAGTTATTATACAGGGTTCCCAACCGTTAATAACCGTCATTGTCATACGGACACGTTTTCTCCTTCCGCCGACGTATTTACCGAAGGATTAAACGAGAATCGTCGTCTCCCGGTCCATTCTTTACCGCGGCCTATTTTCCATTGCGTAATCCCATCGTTTCCCTCTCATCTCGGAAATCCAATAGAAGTAAAAGGGTATGATAAAACAATAAAATAGACGACCTTGTACTATCGTGAATGACGTATCCACGAGGAAGAAGAAGAAGAAAAAAAGAAGAACAAAAACAGAAAAAGTTAAAAAACAAGCTAGAAAAAAAATTTGAATAAAAGCCTTCTTGATAATAAAAGAAACTAATGGCAATTAGAATTTTAATGAAAGAACAATATCAAACTTGTTTTGGCAATCTTGGGTCCTTTTTTTTTCGTACACGGATTTCGGGCGTGTCCCGCCTCCCTTTTATAAAAATGTCAAGGTTTTCGAGTGCATTCGCCTCTTAAGAATAGGAAGTTTTTTCATAATCCATTATTCATCGCTACATTGTCGTTAGAAAACTCCATTTTTTTTCCTCCTTCTTTCTATTCTAAAGTTTTTTTAACCTAAAAACTTTGATGGGAAGAAATGGAACTCTGTAATGAAGATTTTTCAAAAGTTGTTTACATATTAGGTGTACAAAATGAAACTCGGCTAAAATCTACAAAATTCAAATTTACCCTGTGGATGAGTTTCATTTTGTACACCTAATAAATAAAAACTGTAGGAAATTTAATTCTCTATAAATTTGTACTTAATTATTTTTTTCTAGGAAGCACCATTTTCGGAAAATAATTTTTTTAAAAAAATAAATTTATCTTGAAAATAGTGCGTCCTAGAGAAAAAATGAATAGAATAAAAATTAAAGAGAATTAAATTTCCAACAGATTTTATTTAGTGCATTTTTTCAATATCTGTAACGGTTTACGATTTACAAGCCTTTAAAATTTAACCTTCTTAATGGTTATACTTCAATAACCTTCTTACACGGAGAAGGTCAACTTTTGATGAACTTTAACGCCTAAAATGTTCAAAATTTTGAAAAAGTGAACTTCTAGGGGTACAAAATGAAACTCGGCTAAAATCTACAAAATTCAAATTTACCCTGGGGTTGAGTTTCATTTTGTACACCTCATAAATGGGGCAGTACGTGTAATTCGCCCACCAAAGTATTTTTTTTGTAGATATCCGAAGAAAATTGCGGCGAAGAAGGGCCCATGAAAAAAATGGGTAAAGATCATTGGCCAAATTATCCTGAAGAGCTATTTCTGAAAACTTTCGATAAAAGGTATAACAGGAAGTGTCTATTAGAGGAAGTCAAAGCAGTTTTTCTTTTTTTTAACATGATGGTAAACTATGAAAAAAAAACCAACTTTTTTGGCATTTCCACCCTTTATTTTTCCGAAAGATTACCTTGATTGGCCGTTTTCTAGGTCTCAGACAACAAAAAGATCCTTTATGGGCTATTTTTAGGTCTTTAGTTCGATAAACACCCATTTTATTTGGCGTTTTCGGATGTTATTAATTTAACTAACACGCCTAAAAAGGTGTTTCGTTAGTTTAAAGAGAGTACAAACGCTCTAAAAGGTGTTTCATTGAAGTAAAGGCGGTATAAACGCCCCAAAAAAGGTGTTTCATTAGTCTAAAGATAGTGAAAACGCCAAAAAAGGCGTTTCGTTGAAGTAAAGGCGGTATAAACGCCCAAAAAAGGTGTTTCGTTAGTCTAAAGAGAGTACAAACGCTCTAAAAGGTGTTTCATTGAAGTAAAGACGGTATAAACGCCCCAAAAAAGGTGTTTCATTAGTCTAAAGAGAGTGAAAACGCCCAAAAGGTATTTCATTAGTCTAAAGAGAGTGAAAACGCCCAAAAAGGTATTTCATTAGTCTAAAGAGAGTGAAAACGCCCAAAAAGGTATTTCATTAGTCTAAAGAGAGTGAAAACGCCCAAAAAGGCGTTTCGTTGAAGTAAAGGCGGTATAAACGCCCAAAAAAGGTGCTCTATTAGTCTAAAGCCAGTAAAAACGCCCAAAAGGAGTTTCATTAATCAAAAGACAGTATAAACGCCAAAAAAGGTGTTTCGTTAGTCTAAAGAGAGTACAAACGCTCTAAAAGGTGTGTCATTGAAGTAAAGGCGGTATAAACGCCCCAAAAAGGTGTTTCATTAGTCTAAAGCCAGTAAAAACGCCCAAAAGGAGTTTCGTTAATCAAAAGACCGTATAAACGCCAAAAAAGGTGTTTCGTTAGTCTAAACAGAGTACAAACGCTCTAAAAGGTGTTTCATTGAAGTAAAGGCGGTATAAACGCCCCAAAAAAGGTGTTTCATTAGTCTAAAGATAGTGAAAACGCCAAAAAAGGCGTTTCGTTGAAGTAAAGGCGGTATAAACGCCCAAAAAAGGTGCTCTATTAGTCTAAAGCCAGTAAAAACGCCCAAAAGGAGTTTCATTAATCAAAAGACAGTATAAACGCCAAAAAAGGTGTTTCGTTAGTCTAAAGAGAGTACAAACGCTCTAAAAGGTGTGTCATTGAAGTAAAGGCGGTATAAACGCCCCAAAAAAGGTGTTTCATTAGTCTAAAGCCAGTAAAAACGCCCAAAAGGAGTTTCGTTAATCAAAAGACCGTATAAACGCCAAAAAGGTGTTTCGTTAGTCTAAAGAGAGTACAAACGCTCTAAAAGGTGTTTCATTGAAGTAAAGGCGGTATAAACGCCCCAAAAAAGGTGTTTCATTAGTCTAAAGAGAGTGAAAACGCCCAAAAGGTATTTCATTAGTCTAAAGAGAGTGAAAACGCCCAAAAAGGTATTTCATTAGTCTAAAGAGAGTGAAAACGCCCAAAAAGGCGTTTCGTTGAAGTAAAGGCGGTATAAACGCCCAAAAAAGGTGCTCTATTAGTCTAAAGCCAGTAAAAACGCCCAAAAGGAGTTTCATTAATCAAAGACAGTATAAACGCCAAAAAAGGTGTTTCGTTAGTCTAAAGAGAGTACAAACGCTCTAAAAGGTGTGTCATTGAAGTAAAGGCGGTATAAACGCCCC
The DNA here is from genome assembly GCA_014119065.1 of Orius insidiosus. NCBI lineage: Eukaryota > Metazoa > Arthropoda > Insecta > Hemiptera > Anthocoridae > Orius > Orius insidiosus. The sequence goes on from JACGAQ010000799.1 coordinate 26,065, forward strand.
AAAAAAGGTGTTTCATTAGTCTAAAGCCAGTAAAAACGCCCAAAAGGAGTTTCGTTAATCAAAAGACCGTATAAACGCCAAAAAAGGTGTTTCGTTAGTCTAAAGAGAGTACAAACGCTCTAAAAGGTGTGTCATTGAAGTAAAGGCGGTATAAACGCCCCAAAAAAGGTGTTTCATTAGTCTAAAGCCAGTAAAAACGCCCAAAAGGAGTTTCGTTAATCAAAAGACCGTATAAACGCCAAAAAGGTGTTTCGTTAGTCTAAAGAGAGTACAAACGCTCTAAAAGGTGTTTCATTGAAGTAAAGGCGGTATAAACGCCCCAAAAAGGTGTTTCATTAGTCTAAAGAGAGTGAAAACGCCCAAAAGGTATTTCATTAGTCTAAAGAGAGTGAAAACGCCCAAAAAGGTATTTCATTAGTCTAAAGAGAGTGAAAACGCCCAAAAAGGTATTTCATTAGTCTAAAGAGAGTGAAAACGCCCAAAAAGGTATTTCATTAGTCTAAAGAGAGTGAAAACGCCCAAAAAGGTATTTCATTAGTCTAAAGAGAGTGAAAACGCCCAAAATGGTATTTCATTAGTCTGAAGAGAGTGAAAACGCCCAAAAAGGTATTTCATTAGTCTAAAGAGAGTGAAAACGCCCAAAAAGGTATTTCATTAGTCTAAAGAGAGTGAAAACGCCCAAAAAGGTATTTCATTAGTCTAAAGAGAGTGAAAACGCCCAAAAAGGCGTTTCGTTGAAGTAAAGGCGGTATAAACGCCCAAAAAAGGTGCTCTATTAGTCTAAAGCTATTGACCAAAAAACAAAACCCCTTTTTAAAGAATTTTCGGAACATTTTTTCAGTTTTTTACCACCCTTTTTACGGGATTTCTAGGAAATTTTCACAGTTTTTTAAATAAGATAACCCATTTTTTCCCGGGTTCTTGAGAGTTTTTCTTGTTTAAACTGTTATTTATGGAATTTCCTAGGGAAAACAAGAAACCCATTATTTACCCGACTTTTGGGAATATTGTAGGTTTTTTTTCAACAGAATAACTCCCCCTCTTTTTTCCTGATGATTTTTGGGCGCTTTTCTTCTCTTTGTCCTCAAAAAATCCCTTTAAAATTTTTTTTGAGGGCTTTGTCTTCATTTTTCCACGGAGAATTTCCCGTTTTAACGAATTTCGCAAGTTTCTATTGATTTTTCGACTTTAATCTCCTGGAATTTCCGGAAATTTTTTAAGTCATTCGCCCGAGAAACCCTCTTTTTACCGGATTTTCGGGAATTTCAACCCGGAGACCGCTTGTAACAGATTTTTCGTCCAGAAAACCTAATTTTCCGCTTGATACAAAACTTTCGTGGTTTTTCCTACTCCTCGGGGGGGGGGGGGGGGGGGGGGCTTTCAGGCTCATTTTTCCCAATGAAAAATCAGTTTTGGGAGTCCCCAGTGGGGGTAAAAACAAACTAAAAATCCCAATAGTTCTTAGATGAAAAGTAAGTTTTCTACGTTTTATTGACAACTACTGAAATGATAGAACTTCAAATTAAATTTTGATTACTTACGCACTCGGATTTTGATCTTTCAACCGGCAGGAAGTATACCTAAAACAAAAATTTTTTTAAAGAAATTATAAAAAATAACCCTTAATTTATTCGTAAATTCTCCCTACGTAATCCGAGCGAAAAATTGAGGCAAAAAAAAAATAGGTGATGCCTTGCGGCCATGGTAATATAATTACATTGGGCGGAGTGGCCGTGAATTTATTTTTTATTTTTGAAGCCCCCAACTCACGACTTTCGTATATATAAGAGTACTGGATCATTCAGATTCATTGTCAGTTTATCCAACGATACAACTAGCAACTTAACAAAAATGTTCTCCCTCAGATTCCTCGTAAGTAATTTTATAATTTTGTTGAGAAAATTTTAATTTTGAAAAAAATTTGATTAGATCTTCGTCGCTTTGGCTTTCGCCTGCGTCTACGCCGCTGAGTCCGAAAGGGCGAAGAAAGACGTCCTTCTCGGAGGTGCCTACCCCTATGCTTACTCTGCTGGTGTCTACTCTGGAGCTTACGTCCCGACCGCCTACTCTGCTGGATACGCCGCCGTCCCGACCGCCTACGCCGGATACCCGTACTCCGCCGGACTTTACAGATCTGCTCTCTACTACTAGGAATCTCTCCCCAATCCTATTCTCTCCCCTATAAAATCTCCAGTCATCCTGTAAATACCCCTATGTTGGCTTTAATTTCAAAATAAATTTCCCGTAAATTTCAAACAAAAATTTATTCTCTTTTTATTTTAATCCCGAGTTTCAAACAAGTTTTCAACGGCTTCCAAAACTCAAATTCCAATTTGACAGTTTTGGTAAATAAAGTACTTAGTTCATTTTTTCAAAATTTTGAACATTTTGGGCGTTAAAGTCCATAGAAAGTTGACCTTCTCCGTGTAAGAAGGTTATTGAAGTATAACCATTAAGAAGGTTAATTTTTAAATGCTTGCAAATCGTAAACCGTTACAGATATTGAAAAAATGCACTAAATAAAATCTGTTGGAAATTCAATTCTCTTTAATTTTTATTCTATTCATTTTTTCTCTAGAACGCACTGTTTTCAAGATAAACTTATTTTTAAAAAAAATTATTTTCCGAAAATGGTGCATCCTAGAAAAAAATAATTAAGTACTTTATAGAGAATAAATTTCCTACAATTTTTATTTATTAGGTGTACAATATGAAACTCAGCCACAGGGTAAATTTGAATTTTGTAGATTTTAGCCGAGTTTCATTTTGTACACCTAATATAATAACGAAGTTGGCACCACTCTGCGCTACCCTGTATATCAAAACTAAAATGTGCGAAAAAGAGTCGATTCGTAGTCCAAAAATGAGGGCGGTTTACATTTAACTTTTTTTTCTAGGACTAAATGCTTTGCCGTAAAGTTGCTGGTCCACTCTAGTTGGGACACCCTGCATACTGGCCTCTTGAGTATGGCGCTGATTCTGGCCCCCCGGATGGCTCTACTCCAAAATTTTAAGTTGTTTTAATGGAATTCACACGCGAGACTTTAAAAAATAATTTTTTTTTCCTTGTCCTTGAGGTCCTCAAGAAAAACAAAGGCAAAACGGTCCAACGACTTTCAAATTTTGCGGTTTTTGAGGTTTTTGATCTGATGGTAGAGTGTAGAGAACAACAAACTGACATTTGGACAATACAAAGGAAATGAACCAAAAACCCAGGACTGTTTTAAAATTATTAGAAAAATTGAATGAACCAGGAGGAAAAAAAATACTGGTAGTGTTCAGGTGGGGGCTTACGCCATAATCTCCGTGTTCAGGGAATCAAGAGTAAAAGACTTTAAACCACTGATTTACGAAGGTCTTAGCTATTAGGTGTACAAAATGAAACTCGGCTAAAATCTACAAAATTCAAATTTACCCTGTGGCTGAGTTTCATTTTGTACACCTAATAAATAAAAATTGTAGGAAATTTAATATTTTATAAGTTTGTACTTAATTATTTTTTTCTAGGATGCACCATTTTCGGAAAATAATTTTTTTTTTAAATATATTTATCTTGAAAACAGTGCGTCCTAGAGAAAAAATGAATAGAATAAAAATTAAAGAAAATTAAATTTCCAACAGATTTTATTTAGTGCATTTTTTCAATATCTGTAACGGTTTACGATTTACAAGCCTTTAAAAATTAACCTTCTTAATGGTTATACTCCAATAACCTTCTTACACGGAGAAGGTCAACTTTTGATGGACTTTAACGCCTAAAATGTTCAAAATTTTGAAAAAATGAACGACTAGGTGTAAATGAAACTCGGCTAAAATCTACAAAATTCAAATTTACCCTGTGGCTGAGTTTTATTTTGTACACCTAATATCAAAAAATTTGTTTAAAAATTAATATCTATCTCGAATTTGTAACCTTGATGAAAATTTATGGCAGTGTCGTATTTTTGGGCTTCTAACGTATCGAGTGACTAAGACTATTTTCAAGGGGTGTGCGTACGATCAGACCTTGAAGATCTTCTTTCTTTTTTTTCGCCTTTTTTTTTCGTCCAGTCGTCCTTGATACTCCACCCCAACCCACCACGCCCAATTCGCTCTTTTACTTATTTTCCTTTCCGCACGGACGGGTTCGTTCAACCTCCGACGTTGAAACATCGTCTTCCCTCCCTCCGAAAGCAGTTAATTGTTGAGGGCTTAGCCTTTCCGGAGACGATCGTTTAATTATCTCGAAGCGGTGAAATTTCAAATCCTATCTACGACCAAGAGCGAAAGCCGATCAGAAATCCTCACTCAATTAAAACGAATTTCCATAACCTACCACTCGAAACACTAAAAACCGATGTAAAATATTCCGGCGACGGCCGGGCGGCACCACAGACAATCTCAAGATCACTAATCAATTTTCCTCTACGGGAACCCAAAACATTAGAGAGTATTACAATAGTCTAGTGTGAAAGAATGAGAAAATGGGTAGTGCTGCGATCTGTTGAATTAGAAACGAACTATTTTTGAAGTCTGATCCCCCTTAAAGAAATTGAGGAGTAAAAAAATAAAATTTTTAAATAGGACGGTAATTTATTTTTTGGGCCGAAATTTATACATTAGGGATGACTTATGATTTAGATTTAATAGAAGTAGTTTCCGTAGTATCCGGCAGAGTAGGGCAAAGCTGAGTAGGCAGAACGGGCGATACCGGAGTAAGCAGTCGGGTAGTAACCGGAATAGGCGGTCGGGTAGTAACCACCGTAGTAACCGAAAACGTCTTTCTTCACCTTCTCATCGGCGAAAACGCAGGCGAAAGCCAAAGCGACGAAAAGCTACAAAGAAAAATTAAATTGAACCAAAAACAAAAATTTTCTATTACCAAAACGGCGACGGTTTTCATTTTTGATGAGTTTGTTTTATCGGTTTCGATACAACTGATGCTCTGACGCTTCAAAACTCGTCTTTATATACGAAAATGCATTCTCAAGGCCTATACACACCCTTAAAAATAAAGCTAAAATTTCATTAATGGTCCGGCCTTGCACTTGTAAAAAAAAAGTGGGCTTGTTTTACTTCTCTTTTATGTCCACTTGAAATTTGCATAGTGAATAAACTCGACCAACTGAACAAATCCAATCTACAAAAGTCGGATTCTTTCCTTTTTTTTAAGCTATAAGTTTTAAATATATGCTAGACCGTCGACATTTGAATAAAATGTTCCTAAAAATCGAGAAAAAGTTTAAAAAATGAATTTTTATCCAATAAATTGTTCCTCGAAAAGCAAATTCATCCTTCTTTCAAATTCCTCCTAGGGCATTTATTAGGTGTACAAAATGAAACTCAGCCACAGGGTTTTGAATTTTGTAGATTTTAGCCGAGTTTCATTTTGCACACCTAGTAGTTCATTTTTTCAAAATTTTGAACATTTTAGGCGTTAAAGTCCATCAAAAGTTGACCTTCTCCGTGTAAGAAGGTTATTGAAGTATAACCATTAAGAAGGTTAATTTTTAAAGGCTTGTAAATCGTAAACCGTTACATATATTGAAAAAATGCACTAAATAAAATCTGTTGGAAATTTAATTCTCTTTAATTTTTATTCTATTCATTTTTTCTCTAGGACGCACTGTTTTCAAGATAAATTTATTTAAAAAAAAATTATTTTCCGAAAATAGTGCATCCTAGAAAAAAATAATTAAGTACAAATTTATAAAGAATTAAATTTCCTACAATTTTTATTTATAGGTGTACAAAACCATTGCAGAAAGAACCATTATTTGCAAGATGCGTAAAAAACAGCCTTTTTTAAAGGTTTTTCTTCCCCTTAAAAATATTTAACCGATTCCAAAAGATCAACAGATTAGTTTTACTGTGATAACCATTTTTAACGGATTCTAAACGTTTTCCATCTGAAAAAAACCTCGTTTTCTCTGATTTTTTGTGCTTCTTGAGTGCTTTTCTTCATCTTTGGGCCAGAAAACTCCCTTTCAAAATGGGCTTTTCCCGGTCCTATAACCCAGTCTGCATTTTGCGTGATTTTTTCTTTCATCTTTTTAGAACATCGCGGGAAAAATAGAAGAAATTGACAGCTATCGCCCCGCCCATTTTTATTTTTGAACTGATAATGGATCCGAAGGTCTTAAAACACACCCAGAACAAAATAAAAAAATAAAGAAAAAAACCCGCATCACCCGATGGGAGGCGCAAAAATATCAGCTCAGTCGATAAAGAATAAATTAGATTTTTATAACCCCCTTTTTCCGATCGTGCGGCCTTTTTTACAGCCATACTGATAGAAGTATGAATAAATAATTTTTCCGCATGAGAAAATTTATATTTTTAAACGAAAATCAGATTTCCGACTTTGGATTACGTCACTATTTTTCAGACTTGTTTTATCGAACAAATATAAAAGGATTTTCCCCCCCTTCAATTTGGTCCACTTTGATGTTCTTTTTTTTTCTCTCTTTAATATTTTTTTCTCTATCCTGTCGTTGAATTTTATTTTCTGAGATTATTCTATTTATTTTTTTACCTAATGACAAATTTTTTAAAAATAGAATGTCAATAAAAATTTATTTCGTCTGAAAGTCTACAAGTCTCAATATCAAGCACCGATCTTCCATACTTTACATCAGTGATTCTCAACGGGGGGCGGTACCGCCCCCAGGGGCGCTGGGAATTTACTGTGGGGCATTATGCAAAATTTGGGTGAAAGGGGGGAAAGTGGCCCGCCATGGAGGCGTAAGCGTGTGTCCTTATTCAATTTTTATTAATGCGATAGTTAGTAGTAAAGGGCGAAAACTTAAACACCCGTTAAAATTTAACCGCCCGATAAGAAGGGAAAAAACTTAACCGCCCGTTAAAAAATTTAACTGGCCCGATAAGTAAAGGGCAAAAACTTAACCGGCCCGTTGAGTAAACGACAAATATTTAACCGGCCCAACAAGTAAAGGGTAACTTAACCGCCCGTTAAAAATTTAACCGGCCCGTTAAGTAAAGGGAAAAAATTTAACCGGACCATTAAGTAAAGGGCTAAACTTAACCGCCCCTTAAAAAACTTAACCGGCCCGTTAACTAAAGGGCAAACATTTAACCGGCCCATCAAGTAAAGGGTAACTTAACCGCCCGTTAAAAAATTTAACCGGCCCGTTAAGTAAAGGGCAAAAATTTAACTGGCCCATCAAGTAAAGGGCAAAAACTTAACCGTCCGTCGGCTTCAAAAAAGATTGAGAAACACTGCTTTACATGTTGCGCGAATGGCTAAGATAGATTGAAAGTAGATCAGCTGGGAGCCCTAGTTTTGATTCTGGCAGAAAGTCAGGGTTTTTGAATTTTAAGGAGAAAAGTTTATAGATTTTGATATTTTGGGATTTTAAAGTCAGAGAAAAGAATATAACTTTTCGGTGACTCTGCTAACCTAGGGTCATTTTTTTAAGAGGATTCTTTAAAAATGACATTTTGATTGTCAAAATATTAAAATTTACAGTTAGAATAAAGGATGCGGTTTATTTTATTAGGATTGCATAACCGGTTCTGGATCTTATTTTTTCAAGGATGAAGTAAAATTTTGTTTGTTTTCGTCCGGTGGGTGTGTACCCCGTTTGAAGTATAAAAGGAGCCCCAGGACCCTTTTCGAATCAGTCAGTTTATCCAAACGATACAACTAACAATCATAAAAATGAAAACCGTCGCCGTTTTGGTAATAGAAAATTTTTTTTTGGGTTCAATTTAATTTTTCTTTGTAGCTTTTCGTCGCTTTGGCTTTCGCCTGCGTTTTCGCCGATGAGAAGGTGAAGAAAGACGTTTTCGGTTACTACGGTGGTTACTACCCGACCGCCTACTCCGGTTACTACCCGACTGCTTACTCCGGTTTCGCCCGTTCTGCCTACTCAGCTTTGCCCTACTCTGCCGGATACTACGGAAACTACTTTTACTAGACTGCTATAGAATTAAGATCCCTCAAAATGTAAATTCGGCCCCACCATAATAAATTACCGTTAAAAAAAAAGCTTTTTCAATTTTTCCATTGGATCCTAGTTCTTCAAATTTGACTTTCTTACTTAAAATATTGAGAATTCAATCAGACAAGTGGTTCTAGTACTTTACTTCGGGGCTAAGCAACCCATTTTCCTATCTAGAGCCCTAAATCCAACGCTAACGAACTGGATAATCTTAACCTACACGCCACCCTTCAAACGAGGGCCAAGTGTAGAAAAAGTGTTCCGGAAAACCAGAGTCAAGATTTTGACCACTTACCCACGAGGGCGGTTGGGAACTCAAAACTAGTAAATCCTCATCTTCAGAGACTTCTGTCTAAAAACAATAGCACAATGGCTTATTACTTTAATCCAAGTTTTTTCACTATTGATCTTCATAGTTATTTCACGTTTTTAGAAGGGGTAGGTGGCTCTGGCCAGCAAAGTTTTACCTTCCTTTTGGCTTGGTTAGCATCATTTACTGAGTTCAGATTAAAAAGAAGTTTCTAAGGGCTTTTAAACTGTTTGTAAGTTCATTATTTGAGAACCTTTTTCTTGCTATCGAATCCTCGAACCATCGACGATCAATCGTCTAAAATTATTAGGTGTACAAAATGAAACTCAGCCACAGGGTAAATTTGAATTTTGTAGATTTTAGCCGAGTTTCATTTTGTACACCTAGTAGTTCATTTTTTCACAATTTTGAACATTTTAGGCGTTAAAGTCCATCAAAAGTTGACTTCTCCGTATAAGAAGGTTATTGAAGTATAACCATTAAGAAGGTTAATTTTTAAAGGCTTGTAAATCGTAAACCATTACAGATATTGAAAAAATGCACTAAATAAAATCTGTTGGAAATTTAATTCTCTTTAATTTTTATTCTATTCATTTTTTCTCTAGGACGCACTGTTTTCAAGATAAATTTATTTAAAAAAAATTATTTTCCGAAAATGGTGCATCCTAGAAAAAAATAATTAAGTGCAAATTTGTAGAGAATTAAATTTCCTACAATTTTTATTTATTAGGTGTACAAAATGAAACTCAGCCACAGGGTAAATTTAGTAGATTTTAGCCGAGTATCATTTTGTACACCTAATAACTGAAAATTCTTATTTCAAGGCGAAAAATGGTCAATATTGGCTTCGAAATTTAACAATGTTTAGTCAAAATATTTTTACAGGGAAAGAAAAAGCTCACAATTAGTTTTCCTAATGGAAAAAGGGTCGAAATCGACCTAAAAAGCAATTGCTCGTTCTATTGCAGTAGATCCTAAATATGGCAGATTCATTTATTTAAGCAATACATTTTCTAACTTTTTCGGGTGAAATTTTATTGCAACAATTTAAAAATCATTTAGTGGCCATGACTATTCCATCGAGTTGATCTGAAATTACCCCAAATCATTCTTAGTCATCCATCAATTTAATTTTAGGTTGTAAGAAATACTATGGGTTCAGGAGTTCAGGCCCCATACGTAAAGTAGAAGAACCACTTGTCTTGAATTCTATAGTCTATAGTCTAAAATGGGTTGCTTAGCCCCGAAGTAAAGTACTAGAACCACCTGTCTGATTGAATTCTCAATATTTTAAGTAAGAAAGTCAAAATTGAAGAACTAGGATCCAATAGAAAAATTTAAAAAGCTTTTTTTTTTAACGGGAATTTATTATGGTGGGGCCGAATTTACATTTTGAGGGATCTTAATTCTATAGCAGTCTAGTAAAAGTAGTTTCCGTAGTATCCGGCAGAGTAGGGCAAAGCTGAGTAGGCAGAACGGGCGAAACCGGAGTAAGCAGTCGGGTAGTAACCGGAGTAGGCGGTCGGGTAGTAACCACCGTAGTAACCGAAAACGTCTTTCTTCACCTTCTCATCGGCGAAAACGCAGGCGAAAGCCAAAGCGACGAAAAGCTACAAAGAAATATTAAATTGAACCGAAAACGAAAATTTTCTTTTACCAAAACGGCGACGGTTTTCATTTTTATGATTGTTAGTTGTATCGTTTGGATAAACTGACTGATTCGAAAAGGGTCCTGGGGCTCCTTTTATACTTCAAACGGGGTACACACCCACCGGACGAAAACAAACAAAATTTTACTTCATCCTTGAAAAAATAAGATCCAGAACCGGTTATGCAATCCTAATAAAATAAACCGCATCCTTTATTCTAACTGTAAATCTTAATATGTACAGGGTCTGATCCAGAAGTAGTAGGACTGATTTTCTGTAGCGCGAACGGAGCGTCGTAGGGGGAGCGGCTTTTTGGATGTTGTTTAGGAGACATTTGGGAGCACACTCATATTTTTTTCAGCCGCTTGGGGGCAGTAGTTGAGACAGTACGTAAGTTCCTGTGAACCTCTACAGTGCGACCTCGTCGAAGCCCGAGATGGAGAGAAATAATTTATAGGACTAATGACTATTAAAAAAAACTAAAGCCGTGAGGTAAAAAATTCTTTAATAATCTACAAAATAACACCCTTCCGCTTCGCTACACAGCTTATAACGCCTTTTCCATTCATCAAACGCCTTGGAGAAGTCTTCTGGGATGGTGTTCAGAACCTCGGTCGTAGCGTCTTGAACCTCCTGGATTGACCCGTAACGGTGTCCTTTCTTCGACCTGACTTCTCTCCGCCGCGCCGGACTTTTCCTGTTCCCCCGAGTGAAAAGAGTTCTGAAAGAACGCCGTTAGGGTCAATCCAAGAGGTTCAAGACGCTACGACCGAGGTTCTGAACACCATCCCAGAAGACTTCTCCAAGGCGTTTGATGAATGGAAAAAGCGTTAAAAGCTGTGTAGCGAAGCGGAAGGGTGTTATTTTGAAGATTATTAAAGAATTTTTTACCTCACGGCTTTAGTTTTTTTTTTAATAGCCATTAGTCCTATAAATTATTTCTCTCCATCTCGGGCTTCGACGAGGTCACACTGTAGAGGTTCACAGGAACTTACGTACTGTCTCAACTACTGCCCCCAAGCGGCTGAAAAAAATATGAGTGTGCTCCCAAATGTCTCCTAAACAACATCCAAAAAGCCGCTCCCCCCTACGACGCTCCGTTCGCGCTACAGAAAATCAGTCCTACTACTTCTGGATCAGACCCTGTATTTTGACAATCAAAATGTCATTTTTAAAGAATCCTTAAAAAATGACCCTAGGTTAGCAGGGTCACCGAAAAGTTATATTCTTTTCTCTGACCTTAAAATTTCAAAACGTCTGAAAATATCAAAATCTATAAACTTTTCTCCTTAAAACTCAAAAACCCTGACTTTCTGCCAAAATCAAAACTATGGCTCTCAGCTGATCTACTTTCAATCTTTCTCTTCCACATACAGTGTAGCTACCCCCAATACAAAAGTCCCCTAAGAAGGGACCCTAGAGGGACCAGAAGACCAAGCAAACTTTTTGCGCAAAAACAGCAAAGAAATAAAAAGGGACTTAAAAAAATTAAAGTTATGTTGATTTTTTAAATAAAATAATTAAATGTTAAAAACGGAAGCTTAAGCCGGTTTATGAGCGAGACGTAAAGCCGTTTTTAAAGGCATGTTCGCCGGATTAATTAATTAAGGGAGACACGTTGACGCCAATATCAACCCGCTTTTCCCATCTTTTCCCGACTTTTTCCGGTTATTTTAGTTTGGATTGCCATCGAAAACTACCGCAGACGAAAATCAAAGGTTTTACTGGGGGTCAAGAATTAATTTGATTGTCAAAACCGCTCTTTCACGCTCGACAAACCTCGACTAATTCACTTTTCACCTTTTGAACTCACAAACTAGTCAATTTTAAGCTTTTAAAATATTAGGGGTACAAAATGAAACTCGGCTAAAATCTACAAAATTCAAATTTACCCTGTGGCTGAGTTTCATTTTGTACACCTAATAAATAAAATTGTAGGAAATTTAATTCTCTATAAATTTGTACTTAATTGTTTTTTTCTAGGATGCACCATTTTCGGAAAATAATTTTTTTTAAATAAATTTATCTTGAATACAGTGCGTCCTAGAGAAAAAATGAATAGAATAAAAATTAAAGAGAATTAAATTTCCAACAGATTTTATTTAGTGCATTTTTTCAATATCTGTAACGGTTTACGATTTACAAGCCTTTAAAAATTAACCTTCTTAATGGTTATACTTCAATAACCTTCATACACGGAGAAGGTAAACTTTCGATGGACTTTAGCGCCTAAAATTTTCAAAATTTTGAAAAAATGAACTACTAGGTGTACAAAATGAAACTCGGCTAAAATCTACAAAATTCAAAATCCTGTGGCTGAGTTTCATTTTGTTCAAATACAAAATTTTTTTTTTAAATCTCATCTAGTTTTTTTTAAAGAATGCTTAGTGGCAATAAACGAAGGAAAAACAAATGTCATAACTTCATAAAGGAAGGGGTTTAAAAAAAAACTTTCAAAGTTTCTTCTAACTTTTTTAGAAATTATATTTTTTAAAAAAGGATTTAATGGGGTGCAAAAGTTGCGAAATTTTTATGTTTATATAAAATGAAAATATTCAAATGTATTTTTCGACGAAAGGCAATCGTGATCGCGTGTATACGAGGAATAAATAAGAAGCTGTATAATGTAATATTCGTTGAAGGTCTATAAACACACACCCACAAAAGAGACCAAACAAAAGCGAAGCTCAGTCTCCTTCTATTTGCCATCGGCCAATAATATTTCGGCTTTTTCCTCTTGACCTTAAGACGGATTGTTTTTGTTGTGGCTTTCGTCGAAAAAGAGCCGGATGTTTTGAAAAGAATTTGTAGGTAAACCTAAGGGGATAATTAAATATCATCGTTTTCTTTTAATCTAGTAGAGGATTTTTGTGGTTTTGAAGCCGCTGCCTCTTATTTTGTACCGGCAAAAAGATCGAGGAAAACGAGGGAAAAATGTAAAATTGGGGTTATTAGGGGCAAAAAACCTTGGAAAATGCTCGAAAATGCGGTAAAAAGTACTGGTTTGAAGAGCTTCCAACGAAAAAATCCTTAAAGAGAAGTATCTATATAGGAGGGGAAAGTATAACGGAGGGGACGTAAAACGTAGGGGGAAGTATATGGGAGGGGAAGTATAACGGAGTGGGAAGTATATGGGAGGGGAAGTATAAGTGAAGGGGAGTATATGGGAGGGGGAAGCTTAAGTGAGGGGTAGTATAACAGAGGGGGAAGTATAAGGGAACGAAAGTATAACAGAAGAGGATGTATAAGGGAGGGAAAGAATAAAGGAGAATTTTCCTTCATTTTTAAGTTTTTTTTTTTTCGAAAATTTTCAATTTTTTTTTTAATTTTTCAGTTTTTTTTTTCGAAAAATTTTCCGGGTTTTCCTTTTTTTTTTCTTTTTAAATTTTTTAAGTTCTTTTTTTCGAAAATTTTTCTAAGTGTCGAGGTAGAATTAATGGGCTCTTTGGCCTAGGGATGAGCCTCTCGTGAAGGGTAGAAGTACGAAATTTCTCCCTACTAAAAAAAAATTAATGATTAAAAAGTGGCGATTTTTTTGCACCAAAAATTCTTAAAAAATATAAGGAGTAATTGGTGAAAATTTGGTGAAAATCGGATTAACGGTTCAACCGAAGCGAATTTTTTAAAATTTCAAACAGACATACCACCGCCATTTTTTCGAAATTCAAAAATCGCCCTCGTTAGTTTTTTGTTCACCGGCTAAAGAAATTTGTGTGAAAACAGACGGAAACGCTTCAAAATAGGGTAAAAGTAAAGGTTTGAAGAGCAACGTTTTGGGTTTTCTGAACGGTTGAAAAATGAGGAAAACCCAAAAAAACCTCGCCGGCCAATAGAGAACATTTTTTGGGGTAGGAGACGAAAGAAAACACTCGAAAGTCCGGTAAAAAGGGTTTTTCTATACCGAAAGACTCAAGTGGCCGTGAGAGATAAGAGCGGAAAAAAACAAGAAAATAAACACTCCTGTTGGAGATATCGATTTTTCTCAGAAACTGCAACTCAGAAGAGAAAAGGTAATAAATTAAAACTTGCAGAGAATCCATTTTACTTCCGCGGCCAATCACCAGTACTCTTTAATTAGCAAAATGTTCTCGCTAAACCTAAAAAGAGGATAAATTATCTCCAAAAAGAGGCATTTTCTCAATTTTATTAAAGGAATCTTTTGCATATGAAGTCCTTGAACTCAAGATCCATGAGATTACACCCGAAGGGACATTCAATAACTCCAAGTCCCGGATTAAACTTGATACTCCCAATAAGATTTTACGTAATCTCGCCAAATTAATCTGAAAACTACCTTGTTGTCAATAAAGTTATGCAACCTTTTGTTCCCAGAATTCGGGTCCGAACAAAAAATTTATTCGTCCACATTCTCCCTACGGTGGGTGTGACAGCCTTGATTCAGGATATAAAAAGGGACCAGAATTTTTTAAAACATCATTTCTTTCTGAAAAAACAATGGCTTCCCTCAAATTTTTCGTTAGTATTTTCATTTTTGACAGAATTAAATTAAAATGAAATTAATTTAAAAACGAATCAGGATTTCAACGTTTTATTAAACAGATTTCAATTAAATGGGGGTTTGGATTTAATGCCTTTAGTTAAGGGCGGTTTTATCTGTCTGGAATAAATCAGATTTGAATTTTTTTTCAGTTTTTCTTCGCTTTGGCTCTCGCTTGCGTTTTGGCAAACGAAAGGATGAAAAAGGACGTTTTGATCGGAGGTTTCCCGTACTCGTATTCGAGCGTTTACCCGGCAGCTGCCTACGTCCCGACCGCTTACTCTGGATACTACCCAAACTCATATCCTTTTGCCGGTGGTTTCTATCGGCCGTTCATCTTTTAAACACACCCCTTCTTTTCTTCTCGCCGGAACCTTTCAACGACACTCACAACACCGACTGGATATGTGATCCTACTTTAATTTTACAATAAAAATTATTTATTTAAATTTTTTTTCTTTATTTAAAAAAACCAAAATATTAGGTGTACAAAATGAAACTCGGCTAAAATCTACAAAATTCAAATTTACACTGTGGCTGAGTTTCATTTTGTACACCAAATAAATAAAAATTGTAGGAAATTTAATTCTCTATAAATTTGCACTCAATTATTTTTTTCTAGGATGCACCATTTTCGGAAAATAATTTTTTTTTAAATAAATTTATCTTGAAAACAGTGCGTTCTAGAGAAAAAATGAATAGAATAAAAATTAAAGAGAATTAAATTTCCAACAGATTTTATTTAGTGCATTTTTTCAATATCTGTAACGGTTTACGATTTACAAGCCTTTAAAAATTAACCTTCTTAATGGTTATACTTCAATAACCTTGTTACACGGAGAAGGTCAACTTTTGATGGACTTTAATGCCTAAAATGTTCAAAATTTTGAAAAAATGAACTACTAGGTGTACAAAATGAAACTCGGCTAAACTCTACAAAATTCAAACCCAGTGGCTGAGTTTCATTGTGTACACCTAATAAATAAAAATTGTAGGAAATTTAATTCTCTATAAATTTGTACTTAATTATTTTTTTCTAGGATGCACCATTTTCGGAAAATAATTTTTTTTTTAAATAAATTTATCTTGAAAACAGTGCGTCCTAGAGAAAAAATGAATAGAATAAAAATTAAAGAGAATTAAATTTCCAACAGATTTTATTTAGTGCATTTTTTCAATATCTGTAACGGTTTACGATTTACAAGCCTTTAAAAATTAACCTTCTTTATGGTTATACTTCAATAACCTTCTTACACGGAGAAGGTCAACTTTTGATGGACTTTAACGCCTAAAATGTTCAAAATTTGGAAAAAATGAACTACTACGGGTAAATGAAACTCGGCTAAAATCTACAAAATTCAAATTTACCCTGTGGCTGAGTTTCATTTTGTACACCTAATTAATAAAAATTGTAGGAAATTTAATTTTCTATAAATTTGTACTTATTTATTTTTTTCTAGGATGCACCATTTTCGGAAAATAATTTTTTTTTTTTAATAAATTTATCTTGAAAACAGTGCGTCCTAGAGAAAAAATGAATAAAATAAAAATTAAAGATAATTGAATTTCCAACAGATTTTATTTAGTGCATTTTTTCAATATCTGTAACGGTTTACGATTCATAAGCCTTTAAAAATTAACCTTCTTAATGGTTATACTTCAATAACCTTCTTACACGGAGAAGGTCAACTTTTGATGGACTTTAACGCCTAAAATGTTCAAAATTTTGAAAAAATGAACTGTACACCTAATATAAAGTAAAAAACGAAAAAAAAAAAAAAAGTATTTCAACCTAAAGCAGTTGAACATGAAAAATCTGTAGTTCACCATAAACTAGGGAAAGCGAAAGAGCAAGTCTACTTCCGCCGTTTAAAACGCGATTATGGTGAAACGACAAAACTCTTAAAACTTAACAGTTCACCATAATGCAATTCAACATAAAGCATCTCACCATAAGCTAGGAAAAGCAAGCAGGCAGCCAATGGGATCAGCTCGTTTTATGACACAAGGGGGTTAATTTTTTTCCTCTCGCGAAAGGAAAAAAAAATTCTATAAAATGTAAACAGTGTTTGGTGAAAATCTTGGTAAAGATCAGGCAGTGCTGCCGCAGCGCTTCAAATAAAACTTTAGACGGACAAATCTCCGCCATTTTTGCGAAACTTAAAAAAAAAACTTTCGACATTTTCAACATTTTCGACAAGTTTCCAAAAGTAGTTCGACACAAAATATTTTCGAGAAAACCATTCTGTTTAATTAACTTTAAGGGTTTTTTTAATAGAATAAATTATTCATAAAATGTAAGTAGGGAATTTTTATATTATTATTACTGTATAAAAAGTGGGGAAAATTTTTTTT
Source organism: Orius insidiosus (assembly GCA_014119065.1). Classification (NCBI taxonomy): domain Eukaryota; kingdom Metazoa; phylum Arthropoda; class Insecta; order Hemiptera; family Anthocoridae; genus Orius; species Orius insidiosus. The sequence goes on from JACGAQ010000799.1 coordinate 42,820, forward strand.
TATATTAAAGTCTGGATAATATCTGAAGGGAGAGAAATCTTTGGAAAAATGTTAAATCCGACCCTTTATCAAAAGTTACATCATCTCTCGCTTTGGATGAAAGTTCAAAACATAAAATATTTTTTATGCTTCGACGAACTTGATGTTTAAAAATGAAAAAATCAAAAAAATAAGAAAAAACGGAAAATTTATTTAGAGAAGTTGCCAAATTGTTTTGAGGTTGACTAAATTCGTTTTATAGAATTTAGTAGAAACGGCCGTAGTTGTATCCCATATAAGGGTAACCAGCATATCCAGCGTATCCGGGGTATCCTGTATATCCAGCGGAGTAGGCGGTCGGGACGTAAGCACCAGAGTAGACACCAGCAGCACCAGAGTAGACACCAGCAGCGCCGGAGTAGACTCCAGAGTACGGGTAAGCGCCGTAGTAGACGGCTCTCTTTTCCCTTTCGGACTCAACGGCGAAAACGCAGGCGAAAGCCAAAGCGACGAAAAGCTACACAAAAATTTTCCCCGTCAATTTCTTCAAAAAATAGTATTTCTAAAATAAACTTACGAGAAATCTGAGTGAGACCATGTTGGATGATGATAGTCGTACCTTGGAGATATAACTGACAAACCCGTTTGCGAATTTTGGCTTTTTTATACTCGGGTGGATCCACGCCCATCTTTCAAATAAAAAGAAGACATCGAATACACCCGAGCTAATTTACATTTTCTCGACGGGCCGAGCGGAAAATCGTTTTTAAATTATTAGTTATAACCGGTGGCAATTGATCGCTAACTACGGTTTAGATGGCAATTAAATTTTATTGGTGGTAAAAAAATTCAGTTTAAGCCTAGAAATGCCTGGTTTTTACGAGGCCACTGACGGACGGCACGATAGACATCCTCATAATTTTTCCTTCTCGAAAAAACATTCTAAATACAGAGGGTGATTCAATAACTTCTCATTAAGAAAATTTATTTCTATTTGCACAATTATTAAATGTTTTAACCGGATAAAGAGTTTAAAGTTGGCTTAAATCCTGAGGGAGAAATCTCATAAATAAGATATCCAGTGGCTTCTTTTTGGCGAAACTACAAGTTTGAATAAACACTTTTAAGAACTAAGTTCGACTATCCAGGTTAAGCAAATAGTATAAAAAGTTTCATTCTTAATAAAACAAAGTAAGAAGTTTTCAAGAATAATTTTTTTTTTTTTTTTTTTAGGTGTACAAAATGAAACTCGGCTAAAATCTACAAAATACCCTGTGGCTGAGTTTCATTTTGTACACCTAATAAATAAAAATTGTACGAAATTTGATGTTCTATACATTTGTGCTTAATTTTTATTAACTTCCTTAAAGAAGTTATTGCGATACCCTCGACGTCGGGTTTTTGGGGAAGGGTCTTCCAGACCCCGGAGGGTCAAATCGAATATCTCAACTTTGTCTGTGGTGCCGGCCGGCCGTCCGGCCGTCCGTAGCATTTTTTTCCGGAACACTTTACGGCCACAATTTTCATCCGAATTTCACCAAATTTTTACACAAATTTCTTTAGCCGGTGAAGAAGAATGTAACGAGGGGGATTTTTGAATTTCGAAAAAATGGCGGAGATATGTCTGTTTGAAATTTTAAAAAATTCGCTGCGGCCGAACCGTTAATCCGATTTTCACAAAATTTTCACCAATTACTCCTTATATTTTTTAAGAATTTTTGGTGCAAAAAAATTGCCACTTTTTAATTACTATTTTTATTAGTAGGGAGAAATTTCGTACTTCTACCCTTTACGAGAGGCACATCCCTAGGCCAAAGAGCCCATTATTTCTACCTCGACACTTAAAAAATTTTTCGAAAAAAGAACTTAAAAATTTTTCAAAAAAAAAAATAAAAAAAAAAAAAAAAAGAAAAAAAACCGGAAAATTTTTCGAAAAAAAAAAGGAAAACCCGGAAAATTTTTCGGAAAAAAAAAAAGGAAAACCCGGAAAATTTTTCGAAAAAAAAAACTTGGAAAATTTTTCAAAAAAAAGAACTTAAAAAATTTTTCGAAAAAAAAAAAGGAAAACCCGGAAAATTTTTCGAAAAAAAAAAAAAGGAAAACCCGGAAAATTTTTCGAAAAAAAAACTTGGAAAATTTTTCAAAAAAAGAACTTAAAAAATTTTTCGAAAAAAAAAAAGGAAAACCCGGAAAATTTTTCGAAAAAAAAACTTGGAAAATTTTTCGAAAAAAAAAAATTTAGAAAATTTTTCAAAAAAAAAAAACTTAGAAAATTTTTCGAAAAAAAAAAAAAAAAAAAGGAAAACCCGGAAAATTATTATACTTTCCCTCCCTACTACATCCCCTTCCTTTATACTTCCTACTCCGTTATACTTCCTACTCCGTTGTACTTCCCACTCCGTTATACTTCCCACTCCGTTATACTTCCCCCTCCGTTATACTTCCCACTCCGTTATACTTCCCCCTCCGTTATACTTCCCACTCCGTTATACTTCCCCCTCCGTTATACTTCCCCCTCCGTTATACTTCCCCCTCCGTTATACTTCCCCCCCGTTATACTTCCCCCTCCGTTATACTTCCCCCTCCGTTATACTTCCCCCTCCGTTATACTCCCCCCCGTTATACTTCCCCCTCCGTTATACTTCCCCCTCCGTTATAATTCCCCCTCCTATATTGTTACTTCTCTTTAAGGAAGTTCCCGTCGGGGCCAGCTCCAGACCAGTACTTTTTTCTAGGATGCACGATTTTCGGAAAATAATTTTTTTAAAAATAAATTTATCTTGAAAACAGTGCGTCCTAGAGAAAAAATGAATAGAATAAAACTTAAAGAGCATTAAATTTCCAACAGATTTTATTTAGTGCATTTTTTTGATATCTGTAACGATTTACGATTTACAAGCCTTTAAAAATTAACCTTCTTAATGGTTATACTTCAATAACCTTCTTACATGGAGAAGGTCAACTTTTGATGGACTTTAACGCCTAAAATGTTCAAAATTTTGAAAAAATGAACTACTAGGTGTACAAAATGAAACTCAGCTAAAATCTACAAAATTCAAATTTACCCTGTGGCTGAGTTTCATTTTGTACACCTAATATTTTGTTTAAAGATTAAATTGGATGAAATATTCAAAAGTCGAGTTTGAAAAGGTTGTTTTGAAATTTTTAGCAAATTGGGTACTTTCATGAAACGATTCAGCATTTGAATTTCCATTTAATAATAAATTTCCTTTTTGTTTTGTTAAAATGCACGCATTATTGTAATAAATGCAAATCGCCGCTTTTATCAAATGCCTTTATCGGAAAACGTTGTGAAAAAGAAGGAAAAAAAAAAGATTTGAATTAGCGTTAAAAAATGAGTTTATGTAATAATAAAAGGAGGCTCGTTTCCAGTGTGGGATTTGTTAATCGAGTCTGGATGGAAAAGAAAAAAAAAAAAAACAATCAACGACTTCGCCCAAGGACGATAGGTGTGTCCGTCAGCTGTGTCAAGTTCAGGGCGAAAAATCAAGTTTGTCTCTACTGAAATAAATTATTTTTAAAAGGTTTTTTTTCCCCCGCATTGACTATAATGAATTATGACAGATTGCATAACTTCTGATTAAAATTGTAGGTAAATTTTGTGGTTTAGAGGGTTAGATTAGTGGTTTAGAAGGAAGGTCCCAAAAAATGGAAGTTTCTCGGAGGATTTGATAAAAATTGGGTACTATTTGAAGAGATTCTTCCTTAAAGAGAAGGAACCATATAGGAGGGGGAATGATAATAGGGGGGAAGTATAACGGAGGGGAGGTTGAAGGAGGGGGAAGTACAAAGGAGGAGAAGTATAATTTCAACTATTTTTGAATTTAGAGAAAGACGTTTTAAGTGTAAAAATTTTAGAAATATTTAGTGAAAATCGGACCAACAGTTCGGCCGGAGCGAATTTTTTAAAATCGGAAAGTGTTCCAGAAAAAAATGCTACTGCCGGCCTATAATAGTTGTACGCAATTTATTATAATTAATAATATTTATAATTATAATTATTAATATTATAATTTTTTTATAATAATTATTAATTAATATTATAATTAATAATAATTCAATTCCCATGGTTCACCATGTATGTATAGCGAAAAATTCAGAAAAAAATTCATAAAATATTGCTCTACCACCTCGAAAAATCTGAAAAAATTGTGAGAAGTAAAAGACTAGTTTTTTAACATATTATATTGATTTCGTAACGTTACCTCTTCAGGAACAATTTTTTTCGAGGTTTTGGAATTTTTAAATTAAAAATTTAAGCATTTAATGAAGTCGGAAAACCTTGAAAAAAATACTCAAAGTAGGGTCTTTGGAAGCTCTAAAATCCGCAAAAAATCTGGGCTCTGTTGGACCATTAGATCTCGAGATATTAATTATTTTCTGAAATGAGAAAATCGCGTTTTTCACGAAAACCGTTGATCTTTTTGATCTGAAATTTTCCTCATTTTTTAGTTTTATATAGAGGCGTCTTCCTGAATTTTTCAGCAAAATCGGAGCTTAGGCCATTTTGACCCCCTTATCACTCTATAGCGTTTGATTGTTGTCGGGAAATGGGTTTACGCTAGATTCGGACTTAAAAGATTGGCCTGGACGGTGGAATTTTAATTAATCTCACGTCATTAAGGGCGGCTACTATTTCAAGGGAACGGGAGTTGAAGTAGCAAGGGGCAATATCTCGCTCGCTTCATTACTCTTATGAAAGGAGTTCCATTGTCGTCTTCAGAATTAACACCGCTTTGTCTTCCCTTTCTCCTCGCGCAAAAAGTACAACGAACCGCCTTCTAACTTATTTAGAAAAGAAGAAAATATCAAAAAATCCGATACCAAGTTTCTCAACTTTAAAATATTAAACAAATAAAAAAGTCTAAAAAATAATTCAAAAGGTGATCGTCCAATGATGTAAGTTATGTAACCTCGCCCTTGACATTGAACTGGTACGCCCAAACGAGTTTGAAGATTCAAGGCTGTTTTTCCCACCACTTGCAAAATTGAGAAAATATAAATAGCGCCGGGAAAAGAAACTTTTTTGGAAGCATCCTGATGTTCGGAGCTAACGGTCAACCACCCCGGAGTTGGAAGGTCCCAGAAAAAGGGATTTCGCCATATTGCCAGGGCACCGGGAGCAATTATTAGGTGTACAAAATGAACTCGGCCACAGGGTAAATTTGAATTTTGTAGATTTTAGCCGAGTTTCATTTTGTACACCTAGTAGTTCATTTTTTCAAAATTTTGAACATTTTAGGCGTTAAAGTCCATCAAAAGTTGACCTTCTCCGTGTAAGAAGGTTATTGAAGTATAACCATTAAGAAGGTTAATTTTTAAAGGCTTGTAAGTCGTAAACCGTTACAGATATTGAAAAAATGCACTAAATAAAATCTGTTGGAAATTTAATTCTCTTTAATTTTTATTCCATTCATTTTTTCTCTAGGACGCGCTGTTTTCGAGATAAATTTATTTTTAAAAAATTATTTTCCGAAAATGGTGCATCCTAGAAAAAAATAATTAAGTACAAATTTATAGAAAATTAAATTTCCTACGATTTTTATTTATTAGGTGTACAAAATGAAACTCAGCGACAGGGTAAATTTGAATTTTGTAGATTTTAGCCGAGTTTCATTTTGTACACCTAATAGAAATTTTAAAAAACGCCAAAATTCTGGTTTTTTGGTCCAAAATCCCCAAAAGGCTTTTTTTAAAAAGTTGTAGAGGTCATATAAGTTGTCAAATTAACTTGAAATTTTGCGTAGATTACGAATCTGAAATAAAAGTAGGGGTCCTTATTTAAAATAACTAAGTTGGTGTGGTTGAATCTACCAAATGGAGTCGATTCCTTGCCCAAAAATAAGGGTGGTTTACATAGAAATTTTTTTTTTGTAGCACTAAATGCTTTGCCAAAAAGTTGCTGGTCTTCACATCGACTTCAAACGTCTTCACATTTTTTGAAGCGTCAGAGGTTCTATTTATTTACTTTTTAGAAGTAGATATTCAGATGTTATGCTTCATTATAATTCCGAAAAAAGTGAAGAAAATCAAGAAAACTGAGGAGTTCGCACGGAAAGAGCTAGCAAACGCGGAAGGGTTTATGTGGAGGTTGATGAAATCGAGATACGGCCAGAAAAGTAGATAAAACTGCGGATGCCTGAACGTTCCGCAGGCGATATTCGAAGTGACGATACCAAAACGATATTTTTACAGAGCAAAGGCCCTCCGGAGTCTCCACTGCATGTTCCCTCCTCATGTCTTACCGCGTTACAGCAGACTTCACCTTTGCCCATCATGTTGTCTTCTTTCGGGAAGAAAGTCCCGCAGTAGTCACTATCTTTGGGGACGACATCGATTACTTTTAACGTCTCCGATAATTCGATCTCTTTAAACAGGGCAGGTTCGCATTTGTAATTCGTGTGTCCCCATCCGAGCGTATTGCATTGTTCTTTTTGTCCTTTACGATCGAAACCGTAGCCTTCCCATAAAGACTTTAAATTATCCTTAAGAGCGATGGGCTTCACAAGCCCACCTTTTTCTTCAAAAGGATGGTTCAATAAGGCGATAGCGATATCGTGAAAATAAGAGCCGACGGTTTTTGCAGATATGTTCGGATAAGCTCGATAATTTACGACTCGACGAGTCTGATGTATCCTTCTTCTGTCGACGTATCCAGCATCGACTTTATTCTCTATAAAATCGAAATCCTCGTTCACCCTCCCCTTGTCGTCGATAGTAATAAAACAGTGCGCAGCAGAAACGAAACTGATCATCGAAACCAAAACTCCTGAACAAATTTCGATAAATCTTTCGTTGCTTTTATCCAGGCGGACAACATACGGAAACTCCTTCAATTTCGCATCTCGACCTCCGAATATTTTGGAATCATCTTTCGCCGAAGCTTCAATCAAAACAAGAACCAAACCTACTAAAAGTCTCATTTTTTATAAAATCAGATGATAGAATGTTCGCTTTAATATGAGGCGCTCCGGGTACGAAGGGCGAACTCAACAAATCGTAGTTTCGAGATATTCGCATTTTAAAGTTTCGGTTTTTACGTATTTAAAGGGGAAAAAATGGCGAACTCAACATAAAAATTATATGGGTGTATTCACCAAGAGGTCTAGAATCTGAAAATGAAAAAAAAACTGACGTCGAGGGTATCACAATAACTTCTTTAAGGAAGTTAAAAATTTGTCCGATGTCGAGTTCGCCCTTCGTACCCGGAGCGCCTCATATGATCTTTATCGATCTCAACTTTGTCTGTGGCTCCGGCCGGCCGTCCGACCGTCCGGCCGAAGGTTTTTTTCCGGAACACTTTACGGCCTTTCACACAAATTTCTTTAGCCGGTGAAGAAGAATGTAACGAGGGCGATTTTTGAATTTCGAAAAAATGGCGGAGATATGTCTGTTTGAAATTTTAAAAAATTCGCTGCGCCCGAACCGTTGGTCCGATTTTCACCAAATTTTCACCAATTACTCCTTATATTTTTTAAGAATTTTGGTGTAAAAAAATTGCCACTTTTTAATTATTAATTTTTTTTAGTAGGGAGAAATTTCGTACTTCTACCCTTTACGAGAGGCACATCCCTAGGCCAAAGAGCCCATTATTTCTACCTTGACACTTGAAAAATTTTCGAAAAAAAGAACTTAGAAAATTTTTCAAAAAATAAAAAAAAAGGAAAACCCGGAATATTTTTCGAAAAAAAAAAACTTTGAAAAAAATTTTGTTTTACAAAAAACTTACAAAATTTTTCGGAAAAAAAAAACCGGAAAATTTTTGGAAAAAAATGAAAATTTTTTTTGACAAAAAAGAATTTAGAAAATTTTTCGAAAAAAAGGAAAACCCGGAAAATTTTTGAAAAAACAAGCTTGGAAAATTCTCCTTTATACTTTCCCTCCTTACTACATCCCCTTCCGTTATACTTTCGTTCCCTTATACTTCCCCCTCCGTTATAATTCACCCTCTGTTATACTACCCCTCACTTATCTTCACCCCTCCCATATACTTCCCATATACTTCCCCCTCCGTTATACTTCCCCTCCCATATACTTCCCACTCCGTTATACTTCCCCTCCCATATACTTCCCCCTACGTTTTACGTCCCCTCCGTTATACTTCCCCCTCCTACATAGATACTTCTCTTTAAGGAAGTTTTCGTTGGAAGCTCTTCAATCAAAACAACAACCAAACCTACTAAAAGTCTCATTTTTTATAAAATCAGTTGATAAAATGTTCGCTTTAATATTTTTTATTGTTTTATTAAAAATTGAAGAATTAAAATCTGAAGGTGAAGATGCGAAGATATTTGGAGGGAGAGATGCGAGGCCGGGGGAGTTTCCATACGTTGTGAGAATCTACAACGGTTATTCGATATGTACGGGGTCTTTAAGTTCGTACGAAACGGTAGTAACGGCCGCTCATTGTTTTGCGATTTTCAATTATAAAACGATGGAGTTAAACGTGACCTGGGACAGAGAGGAATCTTATGTTGAAGGAGGTCAAAACCAAACTGCAGAACTTCAGGAAAAAAGGAAAATCCGAAGTGTTCGCTTGCATCCGAAATTTAAACCGAAGACAACGGGGACATTTTTTCATGATATCGCCGTCGCACTGGTCGAAGAGCCTTTTAGTTCAAATAAAGTCCGTCCGATGATCGTTTTTCCTACCGATATAAAAATGGCCTGGGAACATATGGTTCTTGCCAAAGGTGCTTTATGCCAAGGCGTCGGATATGGCACAACGCGATACCTCTGTGATCCTATCTCGCACGAAATATACGAGACGGATTATCCAATGAAGATGCGAGTGATCGATATGAAACCGTTAGGATACAGCGAGTGCGGTGCGTATCAACCACCGGCAGACGACGGTACGAAATACGGCGAAGTCTGCTTCCGGACGGTCAAACATGAAGAAGGCATCTGCTCGGGAGATTCAGGTGGACCTTTAATAAGCCAAGGTTACGTCTGGGGTCTCTGCACGTCAAGTATCATCTGCGGCGCATACGAAGATCCTCAATTCTACCTCTTATTTTGGAACTACCATGACTTCCTCCGTCAACACATCGAGGCCCAAGCCTTCAGCCGCTCTTCACGACTTCTATTCAAATTTTTTATCCTATTACATATTAAAATCATATGTTTCTAAACATCAAAAATTCAATACCATTAGTGAAGCGTTCCAAGTAGCATCAATAATTCTAAGGCGGTTACTTTCGCAAGATCCGAACCTCTTCAATTATTGGCTAAGAATTCCTACAAGGGTTTAAACATTTTATCTGGGCTCAAAAAATCTTTCCACAATGCATGTGGCCTATTTTCTCTGCGTATCACGCACTTTTATCGTCTACTGCAGGGTTTCGTGCATACGAGACAAAATATCGGATAAAAACATAACAAAAAAAAAAAAAAAAAAAAAAAAAAAAAAAAATGACCCTTTGGTGGAAAAGTTCATGACTGAATCAATTGCATCAAGCTGATCCGAATCTAATTTCAATTTTTCTTAACTGTAGATTATTCAGTTTTGGCCCAAACTACCATAACTCCTAGTCCGATTTCAGCAGAGATCGAATTGTAGCCCTGAATACAAAAATTTCTTTGCAGCGTATACGAAAGAAGCTTTTTTATTAGGTGTACAAAATGAAACTCGGCTAAAATCTCCAAAATTCAAATTTACCCTGTGGCTGAGTTTCATTTTGTACACCTAATAAATAAAAATTGTAGGAAAGTTAATTTTCTATAAATTTGTACTTAATTATTTTTTTCTAGGATGCACCATTTTCGGAAAATAATTTTTTTTTTAAATAAATTTATCTTGAAAACAGTGCGTCCTAGAGAAAAAATGAATAGAATAAAAATTAAAGAGAATTGAATTTCCAACTGAATTTATTTAGTGCATTTTTTCAATATCTGTAACGGTTTACGATTTACAAGCCTTTAAAAATTAACCTTCTTAATGGTTATACTTCATTAACCTTCTTACACGGAGAAGGTCAACTTTTGATGGACTACTGAAATGAAAAATGAACTACTAGGTGTACAAAATGAAACTCGGCTAAAATCTACAAAATTCAAATTTACCCTGTGGCTGAGTTTCATTTTGTACACCTAATACCATAACTTCTAGTCCGATTTCAGTAGAGATCGAATTGTAGCCCTGAATACAAAAATTTCTTTGCAGCGCATACGAAAGAAGCTTTTTTAGTTGGAATTTTACGAATTAAAGTGCCCCGAAGTTTAAAAGGAATACCTTTTTAAAAGTCAAAGTTCGATGACACTGCGAAATATTTTTTACGGACTTGGAGCAAAAAAAAGGCGAGAAATACAATGCGGGGACCGGTCGAGAAATCCGGACTAATGGAAAAACAGGAGGAAGAAACGAGACGATTTATCCTCTTCCTGACTTCTCTTATCTTCAATATTTTATCTACCCGTTTATGTCGGATATATTTTTCTGTTTTTCCCTTAGGTTTTAGCGGAATATGCGATTTTTCAAGATAACCGCGACGATCTTATGATTTATGAAGGACGAAGATTTTTTTATTTTTGACGTACTAATTCAGATCGAAAAGAATGGACTGTCCTTGAGATGAAAGGCGTTTCTTTCGCCTCCCAATCCCGACAATTTCCGTGTTCTTTTGAATAGACCAGATCCGGGCCTTTCATAAGGTATTGAACCGCATCTTGCAATTTTTTCTTCATAAATATTATTAGTTTCATATTTACGGAAAACTTTGCGAATTAGCCTTCCAAAGTTAATTTACTTTTAATTTTTGCTTAGACTTTTAAATTTAATTTTCATGCTTTTTGACTAAAATAAACTCCAGTCGAATTTCACGGTTAGTATTTTTAAGATTAAATGGCGTGGGAAAAGCAGCTCTTAGTTAATGTGTTGAGTGGATGCTTTCATCTTTTTTTTTTATGTTTAAAAGGATCAAACACAAAAAGACTTCTCAACATTTTTATAAAATGTGAAGAAGGAAAAAAGGGGAGTTCCTTACTATTAGGTGTACAAAATGAAACTCAGCCACAGGGTAAATTTGAATGTAGATTTTAGCCGAGTTTCATTTTGTACACCTAGTAGTTCATTTTTTCAAAATTTTGAACATTTTAGGCGTTAAAGTCCATCAAAAGTTGTCCTTCTCCGTGTAAGATGGTAATTGAAGTATAACCATTAAGAAGGTTAATTTTTAAAGGCTTGTAAATCGTAAACTGTTACAGATATTGAAAAATTTACTAAATAAAATCTGTGGGAAATTTAATTCTCTTTAAGTTTTATTCTATTCATTTTTTCTCTAGGACGCACGGTTTTCAAGATAAATTTATTTTAAAAAAAATATTATTTTCCGCAAATGGTGCATCCTAGAAAAAATAATTAAGTGCAAATTTATAGAGAATTAAATTTCCTACAATTTTTATTTATTAGGTGTAGAAAATGAAACTCAGCCACAGGGTAAATTTGAATTTTGTAGATTTTAGCCGAGTTCATTTTTTCAAAATTTTAAACATTTTAGGCGTTAAAGTCCATCAAATGTTGACCTTCTTCGTGTAAGGTTATTGAAGTATAACCATTAAGAAGGTTAATTTTTAAAGGCTTGTAAATCGTAAACCGTTACAGATATTGAAAAAATGAACTAAATAAAATCTGTTGGAAATTTAATTCTCTTTAATTTTTATTTTATTCATTTTTTCTCTAGGACGCACTGTTTTCAAGATAAATTTATTTAAAAAAAAAAAAAAAATTATTTTCCAAAAATGGTGCATCCTAGAAAAAAATAATTAAGTGCAAATTTATAGAGAATTAAATTTCCTACAATTTTTATTTATTAGGTGTACAAAATGAAACTCAGCCACAGGGTAAATTTGAATTTTGTAGATTTTAGCCGAGTTTCATTTTGTACTGTAGCGGTTTCGCGCTAACATATGTTTAAATATCATTATTGAAATATAATTCATACGAATTGATCAAACAACATAGGTATTTCATCCGAAATATAATATTCTTCAACAGTACACCTAATATTTTCAGGGGTCATTTTTTTCACAAAACATTTTTGTTCCGATGATGAGATTTTGAAAATTTTAATTTTTTTTTCTAGAAATACTCAAAACGAGATACAATTTTCTATTTGTAGTATCGGGTTTTAAACAGCAAAAAATACGGTTGGTCTAGTTTAGCAAGCCAATATTCAGTCTTCCGATAAAAACTGAGAAAAAAACCCCAAAAATAGGCAGATTTTATGCCAAAATATCGATAAAACCCCTGGAAATTAGTAAAAAACGCGTTATCTATTTATTGTTTGTTTGTTATTATTTAAAACTTTTTTTTTTAATTTAAGTAATTTTTTTTCTCCTTCTAATACATCCTAGAAAAGTCGCGGAGTTCATAAGGACATTACGGTTCAAGGTTAGCGGTTGACGGTTTTTGTCGTGAGGTGGACCAATAGGAGCGAAGAAGAAAGAAGGTGGGGTCGGGCGGACCCCTAGAGGGACAATCCTGTATAAAACGAGCGTCTTGAGATGTCGAGGGCACAGTCTTAGCGCACAGACAGTCTCAAACTTCAAACATGTTCAAATACATCGTAAGTAATACGACTTAGATTTTTGGTCCTGATTGATATTTTTGGTTAGATTCTCGCTGCCGTCTTGGCCTGCGCTTTCGCCGAAGAGGCCAAAGAAGACGAAAGGGTTAAGAAGGACGTTCTTTTGGGAACGCTCCCTTACGCTTACGCTTCATACCCTCAAGTCTACACGAAATACGTCGCCCCGGTTGCCCCTCTCGCACCCGTCGCTCACGTCCCAGCAGTTTACCCGGCCGTTTCCACCTATTCCGCCGTCGCCCATGGCGTCCCGACCTACGTCCACAGCCCGTACGCCTACGGAGCTTACGTCAAACCCGCTCTCGTTTACTAAAAACAATCAAAAGACTGTAACACAAACTATTTTTCTTTTCCATCAAAATTTTTTCCGCAATAAAATATTTTCAACATAATTTTTATTTTTATTCCAACCTCAAGTGTCAGCTACATGAAATATTCAGTTTCATCATGCCCTGCTTTACGCCCAGATGTACTCTTATCTGAGTAAATGATTGATGGAAACCCAACGACGTAAAAGGGATAAAATCATCGCAATTTATCCAGAAAAAAATCACCCGTCATCTATGAAAATCGAGAAAAAAAATTTATACTTTAGAGGCATATTCGCAAATGTTTAAAACAAAAGGTTTTTGGTTATTCTCTGTTTAAGCCCTTCAGATCAAAACGCCCTAGTTAACGATATCAGTTTGATTGTTTCACTCAATGTCCGCTCAGTGAACCGATGATTAATACGTTTTTTGACGTCATGTTTATGTCACAAATCATATCAGCCTACGAACATCATTGAATTTAGAATAAAACCAAATTGTAACCAAATAAATAAAAAATATTGTCCTAAAATTCCGGCAAGCTTTTTTTCCCCCCAGTTATGTTCGGTGAAGTAATGTGGATGAATTTTTTTTTATTAGGTGTACAAAATGAAATTCGGCGAAAATCTACAAAATTCAAATTTACCCTGTGGCTGAGTTTCATTTTGTACACCTAATAAATAAAAATTGTAGGAAATTTAATTCTCTATAAAATTGTACTTAATTATTTTTTTTCTAGGATGCACCATTTTCGGAAAATAATTTTTTTTAAAATAAATTTATCTTGAAAACAGTGCGTCCTAGAGAAAAATGAATAGATTAAAAATTATAGAGAATTGAATTTCCAACAGATTTTATTTAGTGCATTTTTTCAATATCTGTAACGGTTTACGATTTACAAGCCTATAAAAATTAACCTTCTTAACGGTTATACTTCAATAACCTTCTTACACGGAGAAGGTCAACTTTTGATGGACTTTAACGCCTAAAAATGTTCAAAATTTTGAAAAAATGAACTACTAGGTGTACAAAACGGTTTTATTTTTTGTGTGCAAAACAATAATCAATGCATTATAGATCAATTAAATTTATCGAAATCCGTTGCCGAATAAATTTTGACATTTTCTTCTCCGTAAAGTTATTTCTTTTTTATGCGTTATAGGGCTTCGAGAAAAGAGAGAAAAAAAAATTCGAATTATTTAAGAAGAAAAAATGATCGCCTTCTCCTGGCTAAGCTACATTGAACACCCCAATAGCCCTTTATTCCTGTTATCGAAAAATTTTTTCGACATAAAAAAAATTGTTTCCAATATAGTCTTTTTATTATAAAAAGGATTTGATGGAAAAGGTAAAAATTGTGGCCATAGCGCACAAACAGGCAGGCAGATCAGCGTCATTTTTACCAATTTCGGAAAATTCTACGAAAGGAAAATACTGTGAAAGTATGAAAATGCGGTCATAAAGTGGCCGGCATTTTCTGGGACCAGATTTTTTATTTTCGGCTAATTACTTATGTATTCGGTGTACAAAATGAAACTCAGCCACACGGTAAATTTGAATTTTCTAGATTTTAGCCGAGTTTCATTTTGTACACCTAGTAGTTAATTTTTTCAAAATTTTGAACATTTTAGGCGTTAAAGTCCATCAAAAGTCGACCTTCTCCGTGTAAGAAGGTTATTGAAGTATAACCATTAAGAAGGTTAATTTTTAAAGGCTTCTAAATCGTAAACCGTTACAGATATTGAAACAATGCTCTAAATAAAATCTGTTGGAAATTTAATTCTCTATAATTTTTATTCTATTCATTTTTTCTCTAGGACGCACTGTTTTCAAGATAAATTTGTTTATAACAAATAATTATTTTCCGAAAATGGTGCATCCTAGAAAAAAATAATTAAGTGCAAATTTATAGAGAATTAAATTTCCTACAAGTTTTATTTATTAGGTGTGCAAAATGAAACAGTTTTAAAGTCTATGAAATGGGAAAGAATATTGATTTGGTTTTTTGTGGTTTAAAAAAATGAACACTCCTAGATGGATTGAATTCACAGTATAATTTTTAGACTCTAAAGAGGAACACATAGTTGAGGATTTAAAAATTCAGGATCTCCCTTTAGGTAAAAATGGAGAAGAAACAGTTTTTTTAAGATCATCGACCTTCATGTGTACGTTTAATACAATAACCATTGTGTACGAAAAGACGGTATCACCTCCGAATTGTTATCCAATCGCGTTGAATGGGGATGACCCGACAAATGGTCTTTTCCACAGCTTAATAAACCCGGAGCAATTATCGATTTCCTCGTCGAGAAAAGAAAATTGTCTCCGGGATCGATCCTATCTTTTAGTTCGGAATTCTATTGTCCGATGACAGGTTTTGATAGAAAAAAAATTAATGGATTAAAATTGTCTTTAGAAAACGTCGAGTCCCTTTGCAGATGGTAACTCTCTACAAGGTCAACGTGTATAAAAAGTCATAGAATACTTCTAGTAAGACCGGTAAACCAGAAAAGGCGAACGGAAAAAGACACTTCTTTCCAACTCGATAAATAAACACTTACTTTTATACTCGAGAATATTAAATGCGCCTCATCTAAGGGAAACTTGGTTAAATAATTGACCTGGAAACTAGTTTCCAAAAGGTTTCTCCCTCGTTTAGAAGCGCTCTCTGAGTTATTTAAGGGTCATTTTGTTTAAAAAGCTTTCAAGTTTTAAATTATACACCTACCTTAAATTTCGATGGTGATTGGCTTCGGGGATCTCCCTCAGGAAGGATGAAGGCTGTAGGCTAAAGCGACGCTTTAGGTGCCTACCCTTCATACTGCCATGACTTCTGAAACAAACAAAAAAATTTAATAAGTAAGAGGAAAAAGCAATTAATAATTGTTTATCGAGGAAAACGATAAAAAAATTTTTTATCGAGAAAGCACTAAAAATTCGATGAAAAAGGTGTTTTCCTCTCAAAAAACTGAGGAAACAAAAGGGTACCTCTGCAGAAAAATGATAGATGACGGAAAATCTGGGGACTTCCAATCAAAAATAAGGATAAAAAACGTGGTTTTGATAGCGAAAAACCATGAAAACATCCGACTACCTAATAAAAAGATAATTTATTAGGTGTACAAAATGAAACTCGGCTAAAATCTACAAAATTCAAATTTACCCTGTGGCTGAGTTTCATTTTGTACACCTAATAAATCAAAATTGTAGGAAATTTAATTTTCTATAAATTTGTACTTAATTATTTTTTTCTAGGATGCACCATTTTCGGATAATAATTTTTTTTAAAAATAAATTTATCTTGAAAACAGTGCGTTTTAGAGAAAAAATGAATAGAATAAAAATTAAAGAGAATTAAATTTTTAACAGATTTTATTTAGTGCATTTTTTTCAATATCTGTAACGGTTTACGATTTACAAGCCTTTAAAAATAACCTTCATAATGGTTATACTTCAATAACCTTCTTACACGGAGAAGGTCAACTTTTGATGGACTTTAACGCTTAAAATGTTCAAATTTTTGAAGAAATGAACTACTAGGTGTACAAAATGAACTCGGCTAAAATCTACAAAATTCAAATTTACCCTGTGGCTGAGTTTCATTTTGTACACCTAATAAATAAAAATTGTAGGAAATTTAATTCTCTATTTGCACTTAATTATTTTTTTCTTGGATGCACCATTTTCGGAAAATAATTTTTTTTTGAAATAAATTTATCTTGAAAACAGTGCGTCCTAGAGAAAAAATGAATAGAATAAAAATTAAAGAAAATTAAATTTTCAACTGATTTTATTCAGTGCATTTTTTCAATATCTCTAACGGTTTACGATTTACAAGCCTTTAAAAATTAACCATCTTAATGGTTATATTTACTTCAATAACCTTCTTACACGGAGAAGGTCAACTTTTGATGGACTTTAACGCCTAAAATGTTCAAAATTTTGAAAAAATGATCTAGGTGTACAAAAAGAAACTCGGCTAAAATCTACAAAATTCAAATTTACCCTGTGGCCGAGTTTCATTTTGTACACATATACCAACAAATCGGGGAACCCGGCTAAAAATTCTTTAAAATGGGCGTTTTTGACCATAAAATCCTGAAAAACGCCCCCAAATCTAGTAAAAAGGGTGCTTTCCGCCACAAAACGACCTTGAAAAGCTCCATTTTTCAAACTTGAAACAAGTTCCGACTCAATTTAAAACTGCCCCGACCTCTCCAGTTGCCGGATTAGGGAAAAGTCAGCCCTTAAAAACACTAATGATACATATTTTGCAATGGCTAAACCCTAACTCTTCAGAAATCCTCTTAAGTTCTTAAAAATGGGGGAAAAAAATCCAGAAGAATCGAGAGGGGAGAATTTTTTTAATTTACATAAAAGCTTTGTTTGGGACTGTAGGTTAATGAAGCTGTGAATAAAGAATCTTGAGTAATTAAAATAGGGCGTCTAATTAAAAACAAATGTTTTGATTAAAAACATCCGATTATTTTATTAAAGAATAATAGAGTTAAGAGCGGAGAGGGAAGAAACGCTGAAGATGTCGGGATTTTGAAGTAGTCGATGTATGGAGCCAAAGACAAAAATAGATTTGGCTTTTCTGGGCTTTGACAAGAAGAAGGTCCCGCGTCGTAGACGGCGTAGATGAAGCCGTTGCAGATGTAAGGCGCCCCTGAATCTCCTCCGCAAGGGCTATCGCCTCTATGGACATTCAATGAGCAAATCATGCCAAAAGTGACCAAATCTGTGTTTTTGCTACATTTCTTCTCATCCATCGGTTTTGTCTCGATAACTTTCAAAGTTTCAGAGTGCAACTGAGTATCTGACGTTTTCCCCCAGCCTAAAGTGTAGCATAAGGTGTCCGCTTTGACCAACTCATCCCAAGATTTGTCAAAAACATCTTTCGAATGGACTTTTCCAAGTTTTAAAGTTTCGCTTAGTTGAAATGGAGATTCAGGTTCGATGGATGCGATGTCGTTTTTATTCGGAAGATTTTGACTAGATCGATCCTCGAATTTTTCGTGGATTTTATAACTTTTAAATTTTCGCTCTTGGTAACCGCCTGATTTGTCGGTCTTTCTGGTCGTCCCTCCGACCATAAAAGCCGCCTCCATTTCGAAACCCGGGTGGAAAAAATGTGCGGCAGTTATGACTTTGTCGAGCGAAACTAAGAAGCCTCCAGCAAGAACCATTGATGTCTTTTCGCGGATAACAGTGAGAGAAACTGCGTATGGGTACTCTCCGTCTTTCGCCTCTTTCCCTCCGTAAATTTTATTGTCTCTACCACCGACAGAAAAAATCAAAACAAAATAAACTAATAAAAAGTAGAACAAACTCATGGTTTTAAACAATATGTTAACTACCAAAAAAAATAAAATAAAATAAAATAAAAAATAAAAAAATAAAATAAAAAATGAAAAAATTCCTTTTTTTTAAAAATTTTTCGAAGTAGGTACATATCAAGGTGGAAATGGGATGTCCTTCTCGCAAGGGGTGGAAGTACAAAACTTCTCCCCTCTAAAAAAAATTTTTTTTTACACCAAAAATTCGTAGAAAATACAAGTATTAGGTGTACGAAATGAAACTCGGCTAAAATCTATAAAATTCAAATTTACCCTGTGGCTGAGTTTCATTTTGTACACCTAATAAATAAAATCTGTAGGAAATTTAATTCTCTATAAATTTGTACTTAATTATTTTTATCTAGGATGCACAATTTTCGGAAAATTATTTTTTTTTAAATAAATTTATCTTGAAAACAGTGCGTCCTAGAGAAAAAATGAATAAAATAAAAAGTAAAGAGAATTTAATTTCAAACAGATTTTATTTAGTGCATTTTTTCAATATCTGTAACGGTTTACGATTTACAAGCCGTTAAAAATTAACCTTCTTAATGGTTATAATAACCTTCTTACACGGAGAAGGTCATTTTTTGATGGACTTTAACGCCTAAAATGCTTAAAATTTTGAAAAAATGAACTACTAGGTGTACAAAATGAAACTCGGCTAAAATCTACAAAATTCAAATTTACCTTGGCGCTGAGTTTCATTTTGTACACCTAATACAATTTTAAACCAAAAATC
Organism: Orius insidiosus; assembly: GCA_014119065.1. Classification (NCBI taxonomy): domain Eukaryota; kingdom Metazoa; phylum Arthropoda; class Insecta; order Hemiptera; family Anthocoridae; genus Orius; species Orius insidiosus. The sequence continues at coordinate 61,793 of JACGAQ010000799.1, forward strand.
CTCGTTTTTGGTGAAAAAATGTTACAGTAAATAAAAAGGCCGGAAAAACAAAATGTAGATTTTGACGTTTCTAATTTCCTCAAGTTGCCCAATTTCCAGACGGATATTGGATTGGTAAACCCGTTAACGAATCTTTTATCGATAATTGGACCCCTGAAAATCGTTTTACGTAATAAAAAAAATTTCTGGCAGATTTATTGGGTCAAAGTCTTCGTTTTAAACGTTGATGTTTACAGGGGGGATATACCGGGCAATAAACTGACATTCCTTTTCGTAGGGGAGAAAAGCCTTAAGGTATTACTTAGAGGCCTCCCTCGCATTCGGAAACCTCAAATAGAATCCGTGCCCTTAATCGAATCCTGAAAAGGAAGTCTGGATTTCCATTGTGCCCGATGGCGAAACAGAGGAAAATATCGCTTTTTTAAACGGATTCCTCAAAAGGAAATTTCAATTTAAACAAATATATAAATAAACTTACTTCCAGCCGTAGGTAGATATTTTTGTGGTCTATATGAACACCACTACGCGAAAATAAATCACTCCCGCTCTTTTTCTGGGTTTTCAACCCAGAAACCTGCAACAGACAAACAAGAAAAAATGTTTATTTTTTTGTCGTGAATTCATGATACTCGTTTAGAAAACGTCTGAAAGTGTCAAAAGCCTGCACCCTCATTAATTTTGACACGTTTATATGTTATTGTTAAATTCTCAGTGAGGTTTCTGCAGTCGCTCAAAGGATTTCGATCCGGTGACCCTAAGAGCATCCCGATCTATAAAATACAGGGTGTTCCAACTAGAGTGGCAACTTTACGGCAACACATTTAGTCGTACAAAAAAATGTTCAATGTAATTCCCCATATTTTTGCAAGGGAAAACGAGTCCACTTGGTAGACTAACGGTATTTTTCTTATTTATTAGGTGTACAAAATGAAACTCGGCTAAAATCTACAAAATTCAAATTTACCCTGTGGCTGAGTTTCATTTTGTACACCTAATAAATAAAAATTGTAGGAAATTTAATTCTGTATAAAGCACTTAATTATTTTTTTCTAGGATGCACCATTTTCGGAAAATGAATTTTTAAAAAAATAAATTTATCTTGAAAACAGTGCGTCCAAGAGAAAAAATGAATAGAATAAAAATTAAAGAGAATTAAATTTCCAACAGATTTTATTTAGTGCATTTTTTCAATATCTGTAACGGTTTACGATTTACAAGCCTTTAAAAATTAACCTTCTTAATGGTTATACTTCAATAACCTTCTTACACGGAGAAGGTCAACTTTTGATGGACTTTAACGCCTAAAATATTTAAAATTTTGAAAAAATGAACCACTAGGTGTACTGAAACTCGGCTAAAATCTACAAAATTCAAATTTACCCTGTGGCTGAGTTTCATTTTGTACACCTAATAAATAAAAATTGTAGGAAATTTAATTCTGTATAAAGCACTTAATTATTTTTTTCTAGGATGGACCATTTTCGGAAAATAATTTTTTTTAAAATAAATTTATCTTGAAAACAGTACGTCCTAGAGAAAAAATGAATAGAATAAAAATAAAAAAGAATTGAATTTCCAACAGATTTTATTTAGTGCATTTTTTCAATATCTGTAACGGTTTACGATTTACAAGCCTTTAAAAATTAACTGTCTTAATGGTTATACTTCAATAACCTTCTTACACGGAGAAGGTCAACTTTTGATGGACTTTAACGCCTAAAATGTTCAAAATTTTGAAAAAATGAACTACTAGGTGTACAAAATGAAACTCGGCTAAAATCTACAAAATTCAAAACCCTGTGGCTGAGTTTCATTTTGTACACCAATAATGAGCGAATACAAAAAAAATTTGGTGAAGTTTTACATTATTCTAGGACATTTTTGAAGACACATACGCAGTTTATCGCATTCATATTTTATTCATGTTGTTAATCTATTTTGGTTTCTTCGCGTGGCCCTTCATTCCCATTATGTAGTCTAATTACCCTCCGCATTACAACTGTAAATATTATTTATAGCACCGCGGCGGGCTCTTGTCGTGCTTTCCTTTTGATAACTTCATCCTTGAAAGGTCTATTCAAGATAACGTTTCTCGTATTTCCCATCTTAGAATCTTAAAAAAAAATCAAGCGGTTTCGGATTGTCAGTCCTTTGGGAAAGACGCCTATAAATCTGAAGGACAATGACATAAAAGAGAAAATCTGTGGGTGTAGGATGGGGATGTTTTGTACGGTGGGTTTCCGTCTTTTTCCTTTCTCCCACCCTTCCGGGTATTCAAAGATCTATCGATTCGGCCGGCAGACTTTAGGTACGCCGAGATCATCACTCTCAGGCGTCGCACTTGTCCCAAAACGATTTAGAACCATTGATTTATCCTTTCCGCTCAATTTAAAAAAAAACCTTTCCCTTTAATTGGACCTTATAAAAAAAAGTTGCTAAATAAACAAGTTTTTCGCATGGAATTGATATTTTTTAATTTATTTTTTTCCCTGTATTTTTGTTTGAAAAACAAGTCTGGAGAGGACAAAAAGCATGAAATGGAATCTCCGAGTTTCCTAGTTAGAGCTTTTCGTATAAAACTTCTATTCTAGTTAATCCTCTTATCTTCCAAAGGCTTTGTTTTCTTCCTCACAATGGTTGACAAACAAACACCTGTCTGGAACAGAAATTGTAACTTCTTTTTTTTCAAAATGGAGCAGTTTTAGCACTCGTTTCTTCTTTTATTCCTATTTTTAGGGTTTGAGAACCAATAATCCAATGGGGTCCGTGCTTTGCTCATTTTAAAAGAAGAGTGAGGATTTTAACTTCCTTAAAGAAGTTATTGCGTTACCCTCGACGTCGGGTTTTTGGGGAAGGGTCTTCCAGACCCCGGAGTATCAATTCGAATATTGATCTTTCCCGATCTCAACTTTGTCTGTGGTTCCGGCCGGCCGTCCGTAGCTTTTTTCCGGAACACTTTACGGCCACAGTTTTCATCCGATTTTCACCAAATTTTCACACAAATTTCTTTAGCCGGTGAAGAAGAATGTAACGAGGGCGATTTTTGAATTTCGAAAAAATGGCGGAGATATGTCTGTTTGAAATTTTAAAAAATTTGCTGCGGCCGAACCGTTAATCCGATTTTCACCAAAATTTCACCAATTACTCCTTATATTTTTTAAGAATTTTTGGTGTAAAAACTTGCCACTTTTCAATTATTAATTTTTTTTAGTAGGGAGAAATTTCGTACTTCTACCCTTTACGAGAGGCACATCCGTAGGCCAAAGAGCCTATTATTTCTACCTAATCACTTAGAAAAATTTTCAAAAAAAAGAACTTGGAAAATTTTTCAAAACAAAAAAAAAGAAAGAAAGAAAAAGGAAAACCCGGAAAATTTTTCGAAAAAAAAAACCGGAAAATTTTTCGGAAAAAAACTTGGCAAATTTTTTGAAAAAAAAAAACTCGGAAAATTTTTGGAAAAAAACAAAGCTAGGACAATTTTTCAAAAATGAACTTAGAAAATTTTTCGAAAAAACAAACTTGGAAAATTCTCCTTAATACTTTTCCTCCCATATACATCCCCTTCCGTTATACCTTTGTTCCCTTATACTTCCCCCTCCGTTATACTTCACCCTCTGTTATACTACCCCTCACTTATACATCCCCTCACTTATACTTCCCCTCACTTATACTTCCCCCTCCGTTATACTTCCCACTCCGTTATACTTCCCACTCCGTTATACTTCCCCTCCCATATACTTCCCACTCCGTTATACTTCCCCTCCCATGTACTTCCCCCTACGTTTTACGTCCCCTCCGTTATACTTCCCCCTCCTATATATGTAGATACTTCTCTTTAAGGAAGTTTTCGTTGGAAGCTCTTCAAACCAGTACTTTCATGTGTTATTGCTTTAAAAAACTTTAAAAATGGACAACTCACCTTAAATATTGCTCCGAAATCGTGAAATCCTCTCCACACTATTCCCGACAGTTTCTTTCTTTTTTTTAAACACAACACGGAAGTCTGGAAAAAAACCAAAAGTAATTTTTATTACAAAATTAAGTCAGAAGAAAAAGCCTTTTATTTTTATCCCGAAACAGTTATTAGGAAGATTCAGCCTCTTCGCCCTTGGGGAGAACACGAAAAAGGTAGCGTGGCCGCAAGTTCAAATAATGACGCCTAATAGCTGCATTTTTTTAATATTCTCTATTCGGTGGCTCTAAAATTAGTATAATCAAACGGGAATCAATTTTATTGAAACGAGTTTTTTGTTCTGAAGCTCTTATCTAAATTTATGGGGTGTTTCAGAGGCTTAATTGCACGTCAGAACTTGTAAACGTCGCCTCGAATGATGGTCAACTATAGTTTAAAGTTAGAGACAGGTATCAAGTTTGGACGTTGAAACTCGTCCCGGATTAATCAGGAGAACGAATCGACTTGAATCCACTCAATCCTCCCACTAGTTTAAATAACTATTTGTGCAATCTAGAAGGCTCCAGAATTACTAAAAAGTGACTAAATTATCCCTGACTATGAGGATTTTGCGAAGCCAGCAAGTGGATCTTTGAAAACAGGAAATCGATCAATAGAGAAGTTACTTTTTCTGGCTTATGTAGAAGGATTTTTGCAAAATGAGGGTTTTCCTAGTAAGGAGGAAATTTAATTCTCTATTTTGTACTTAATTATTTTTTTCTAGGATGCACCATTTTCGGAAAATAATTTTTTAAAAATAAATTTATCTTGAAAACAGTGCGTCCTAGAGAAAAAATGAATAGAATAAAAACTAAAGAGAATTGAATTTCCAACAGATTTTATTTAGTGCATTTTTTCAATATCTGTAACGGTTTACTATTTACAAGCCTTTAAAAATTAACCTTCTTAATGGTTATACTTCAATAACCTTCTTACACGGAGAAGGTCAACTTTTGATGGACTTTAACGCCTAAAATGTTTAAAATTTTGAAAAAATGAGCTACTAGGTGTACAAAATGAAACTCGGCTAAAATCTACAAAATTCAAATTTGCCCTGTGGCTGAGTTTCATTTTGTACACCTAATAGAAGGATTTTTGCGAAATGAGGGTTTTCCTGGTAAGGAAAAATCGGAAAAACGTTCAAATTATATTCAGAGTTTAAAACTACATTTAAGTTTTTGAGTAAAACGTAAATAAAAATCCGAAAGTTGTGGAAAATGGAATTACGGAGTTTACTATGGCTCATAAATGAGTAATCAAACAGGAATTGAATGCGGCCGAAGAGACGTTTCGAAACGGGCGGGGATTTTGATGACTCGTATTAATCCGAAACATGACACTCATTTTCAAATACCACCAACGCGTTTTACAGCAGAGTCAATAAAACCCGTGATTTTACTTAATTAAAATCGTTTGTTTGTTTAATTTAACCTTGAGGATTCAAATTTCGGACAAGAGTATTAGTTCTTTCTTGAGTTTGTTTATGAAGGAAGATAGGCGCTTCGGGTACGAAGGGCGAACTCAACAAAACGTAGTTTCGAGATATTCGCATTTTTAAGTTTTAAATTACGGGCGAACTCAACAGAAAAGTCATGCCCTGGAATGAGACAAGGAGTGGGGGTTGTGGACTAGGATGTGGAGTTCGCCCTTCGTACCCGCTCGGATATCGCAGTTAGAGCTTTGCCGCATATCGGTTTTTACGTATTTGAAGGGGAAAAAAGGGCGAACTCAACATAAAAATTATATTCTATATTCACCAAGAGGTCTAGAATTTGAAAATTAAAAAAAATTGTCCGATGTTGAGTTCGCCCTTCGTACCGGGAGCGCCTCGTATGGATTATCATTTTAAAAATGCAATGCCTTATGAGTGGGTGAAAGGGGGACCACTCCTTTCTCAAAAAATTAATCATGAAAAAAAGAAAAAAAAAGTGTTCCCGGTTCAAAATACCACGGAAAACGCCGCCGGATAAACCAAAAGTCTAAAAACGGGTGTTTTTCGAACGGAATTTCTAGAAAAACCCAATGCATTCGACGGCTAAAAAAAACTGACGTCAAAAGAAAATTCCAAAATAAAAAATTCTCAATTTCAAAATAAAAAAAGAGTTGAAAAAACTCTTTAAGAAAAAAAAATTATTTTAGACAATTTTAGAAAATGCAAAATTTCACTTAAAAAATGAATATTTATCCAAAACGATGTCCCGGAATACACGGCAATACTTAATTTCTTTTTTTAGGTGAAATATTAGTTACATCAGAGAAAACACGCGATACAAAATATTTAAAAATGTATTTTATTTCTGGCGAATTCTAATTAGGTTTTATATTTTTAGAAGCCAATTTTTTTTTTTCTTTTTCATATTCAGATTTTAAGGTGGATCAGATATGAAAATTAGTGCTAGTCAATTTTAAGAGATAACAGCACAGAAATCGTTTTCTTATCAACAAAACTTAGTTTTTTTTTTTCTTCTAAATCTTTAAGAAACTGTATTTTGATTTCTGGTGGTAAAAAAAATATATAAAAAGTCTCATTTTCTTACTGGATTTGGCAGTAAACACCAAAGAAAATGTTTATTTATGATAAAATTTGAATAATGCGAAAAGAAGAAGGAAAAAAGGTGAATCGCCTTTGGTATAGCACGAGAAAGGTCAGTGCACTTCTGGGACCATAATATACATCGTTTCATAATAACTACCTTGATTATCCGATCTGATCCTAGAGCTCCCTTTTTAAAAAGGCGAATTAATTTTTTTCCAACAGAGTTGGACGTTCTCTTCTCAAGGTGATTTTTATAACAATGTGTCTGACACGTGTTTGTTTTTCGAGGGCAAGATCCTTAAGGGTCAGAGACTTAGTCAGCACATTTTTTTTTCTTACCGTGGGAAGTCAAACCTTAAACAAATCGAAGGTGAAAATGTTTTTTAGAGGGGAGCGTCAAGTCGACGAGAAATCGTTAAAAGCCCTGCATAAAAGTTTTCCAGTTGAAAAAATAAACTTTTTTTTCCTCCCCCACCTATAAACTTGTTGCCTGGAAAGTTCGATATATCCGCTTACTCGTGGTGTTAAACTCCTTTTTCTATAAACTCCCTTCTAATTAATTAGCCCTTATTACAAACGACCTTTTTTTTTCTAATTTTGTAAATTTTTAAAATGTTAATTTTTAACGTTTTAAGAGTTCAAAGGAGATTTTTTTTTACGTGGAGACAAGTCCACTTGATCGAAAGTTCAAACGTTTCCGCCTTCAAAGACGAATTTTCGTTTAAATTAGTTTTTAATTCTTAATATTTGAACATTATTTAAAATATGTATTAACTTTCTTAAAGAAGTTATTGTCCCTCCACGTGGGGTTTTTGGGGAAGGGTCTTCCAGACCCCGGAGGGTCAAATCGAATATTGATCTTTACCGATCTCAACTTAGTCTGTTGTTTCGGCCCGCAGTAGCGTTTTTCCGGAAAACTTCACGGCCACAGTTTTGATCCGATTTTCACCAAATTTTCACACAAATTTCTTTCTTTTAAGAATGATGATTTTCGAAAAAATCGGCGGAGATATGTCTGTTTGAAATTTTAAAAACTGCGCTACGGCCGAACAGTTGGTCCAATTTTCACCAAGTACTCGTTAAATTTTTGGTGTAATAAAACAATTTTTTTGTTTTTTTAATAGGAAGAAATTTTATACTTCCACGCGTTACGGGAGGGACCTCCCTTGGGGGAAAATCCCAATATTTCTACCTTGGTACTTAAAAGATTTTCGAAATAACTTTAAATTGTTTTGAAAAAAGAAAAACTGATAATTTTTCAACAAAAAAAACCTCTTTAAACCTGAAAACTTAAAAGACTTACAGAGTTAAAAGGCTCCTTAAACTTTAAAGACCTTAAACTTCCCTACCTTATACTTCCCCTCCTTTATACTTCCCCCTCCTTTATACTTCCCCCTCCTTTATACTTCCCCCTCCTTTATACTTCCCCCTCCTTTATACTTCCCCTCTTTAATACTTCCCCCTCCAATATTGTTACTTCCCTTTAAGGAAGTTTTTGTTGGAAGCTCTTCAAACTAGTACTTTTTATTTTCTTACAATTTGAGGAGGAAGCTAGCAACGTAAAATTATGTATTAGGTGTACAAAATGAAACTCAGCCACAGGGTAAATTTGCGGCGCTCCGGGTACGATGGGCGAACTCAACAAAACGTAGTTTCGAGATATTCGCATTTTAAAGTTTTATGTTAGGGGCGAACTCAACAGAAAAGTCATGCCCTGGAATGGGAAAAGGAGTGGGGGCTGTGGACTAGGATGTGGAGTTCGCCCTTCGTACCTCGGATATCGCAGTTAGAGCTTTGCGCATATCGGTTTTTACGTATTTAAAGGGGGAAAACGGGGAAAATCAACGTAGAAATTATATGGGTGTATTCACCGAGAGGTGTAGAATCTGAAAATTAAAAAAAAAAATTCGTCCGATGTTGAGTTCGCCCTTCGTACCCGGAGCGCCTCATTTGAATTTTGTAGATTTTAGCCGAGGTTCATTTTGTACACCTGGTAGTTCATTTTTTCAAAATTTTAAACATTTTAGGCGTTAAAGTCCATCAAAAGTTGACCTTCTCCGTGTAAGAAGGTTATTGAAGTATAACCATTGAGAAGGTTAATTTTTAAAGGCTTGTAAATCGTAAAACGTTACAGATATTGAAAAAATGCACTGAATAAAATCTGTTGGAAATTTAATTCTCTTTCTTTAATTTTTATTCTATTCATTTTTTCTCTAGGACGCACTGTTTTCATGATAAATTTATTTTAAAAAAATTATTTTCCGAAAATGATGCATCCTGGAAAAAAATAATTAAGTACAAATTTATAGAGAATTAAATTTCCTACAATTTTTATTTAATAGGTGTACAAAATGAAACTCAGCCGCAGGGTAAATTTGAATTTTGTAGATTTTAGCCGAGTTTTCTGTTCTCATTTTGTACACCTAATAGTTTAAAAATGAGAAAAATGTTCATAGTCAAGAATTTTTATGAACGTTTAATAAGGCAAAAGACTAATAAGTTGAGTTTGTAACTTGATATTTTTGTTCTTTTCATTTCCTCAAGGTATTAGATTTAACTTTAAATTGTTCCTTGTCTTTTCCGACGGTCGAGAAAAACGAGTTTGAGATAAATGGAATGACAATGGAGGAGCCAGATGGTGGACTCGGCTCGCAATTTCGTGGCCGTTACCCTTCTCTTACTCAAGCCGCCGAGTGCAAAACCCGGGACACCGGCCTCTCAACGACTTAATTAGAGAGAAAAGGGGAGAGGAGAGGGAGAGAAAAAGGATGAGCCCGAAAAGAGCCCGGATTAAAACCGGGACGTTCTGCTACTTCCACTCAAACGCCTTTAAGCCCCAGGAGCTTTTCAATTCGTTTCTTTTTTTAAGCCCTTTCATTTCTTCCAAGTCAACAACGTTACGTAAAAATCTGATCGATCAAAAAATAAAAAAGATCAGAGAAAAATTGGAAAGCAGGCTCATGTTTGACAATGACCACAGTTTAATCCTGAAAGTCCCATTTCTAATATCTACTCGTATTGAGGGTATCATTGAAAACTTTCTTTATGAAAAAGTGGTAGGTACATGTGAGTTCAAACTTTTTCGGTACATGTGAGTTTACGATACCAGAACAACGCGCATGCTTGTATTATTATTAGGTGTACAAAATGAAACTCAGCCACTGGGTAAATTTGAATTTTGTAGATTTTAGCCGAGTTTCATTTTGTACACCTGGTAGTTCATTTTTTCAAAATTTTAAACATTTTAGGCGTTAAAGTCCATCAAAAGTTGACCTCCTCCGTGTATGAAGGTTATCGAAGTATAACCATTAAGAAGGTTAATTTTTAAACGCATGTAAGTCGTAAACCGTTACAGATATTGAAAAAATGCACTAAATAAAATCTGTTGGAAATTTAATTCTCTTTATTTTTATTCTACCTATTCATTTTTTCTCTAGGACGCACTGTTTTCAAGATAAATTTATTTTAATAAAAAAATTATTTTCCGAAAATGGTGCATTCTAGAAAAAAATAATTAAGTACAAATTTATAGAAAATTAAATTTCCTACAATTTTATTTATTAGGTGTACAAAATGAAACTCAGCCACAGGGTAAATTTGAATTTTGTAGATTTTAGTCGAGTTTCATTTTGTACACCTAATAGTTTAAGCCGTTTTTTCAAAAATTCATCTAAAAATAGACGCATGAGCGTTGCCCTCTTAGCTCGCATGAGGTACATTCACATGTACCGAAAAAGTTTAAAGTTTATAGCTGGACAAAAACTGACAATAAACCTAAAAAAAGAGTATTTTTTTCTCTCCCTTAAGTTCAATAACCCACAATTTTCAAGAGTTAGTGCGAAAATAATGCGTTTATAAGAGTCTCCCTCGGGTAAGATATCTTGAGAAAATTCAATAAACTTTTAATTACTAAGATGGCGGAATTTATATACTTTTTAAACTACGAAATAAGAAAAAAAAAATGGAATAAAAATAATATCGATGGTAAAAAAAAGGGATGAATTTTCATACGAAATAAAAGAAAAGGGTGAGAAAAACGAAGATTTAGTTTGGCGTCTCTACTGACATCCGATACTGTGTCGGCATAAAACTTGTAACAAAACAAACCCTTTCTCCTTCCCCCTTTTTTCAACCAATACCTAATTCTATAAACAGCCCACCTGTTGAATAAGGAGATGTTTATACCATTCCAACAATAAAAAAAAATAAAATAAGCTTTTATGTCAGAAGTAGGGTTTTAGATACTACTTAGAGAGCCATGGTGCCGCCATGGGCAATCCGTCTCTTTTTAACAGGATAGTTTGACCTTTTTCTCAGTTTTTATGGCAGAAGACCATCTTTTAACCCGATCTAATGGCGTTTTCCTACATTTTTGCCCGAGGGAGCTACTTTAAACGTAATTCAGACGATTTCGGTAGTCTTATGTACAGAAAAATTCCCTTTTTAACAAATTTTTGACGTTTTTCCCCATCCTTTCTGCCGAAAAACCCACTTTTTTGGAATTTGCGAAGGTCTTTTGTCTTTTGGCAATGATTTGTCTATGATCCGTGGGTCAAAACAATTTTTTATCGATCATTATTTTAGTCTGTTGTGCCGTCCAGCCGTAGATTTTTGATTCTAACTTTTATTTTATTTTTTAAAGAGACAGTAAAAAAAACTAGGGCGTCATAATACGAAATAGCTATTTGACTGGAAATACCCGCATGTTTTAAAAGGCGCAGGTCAACCTCACCCGCATAACTGCACAACGTAGCTGGTTAGAGAGCCACACATGATAAAAAAAATAAAAACCAATAATAGACGCTATTAAAAATTTAATTACGCAGCTTTTCGAACATGTATAGGGTATAAATTAAATTTTATTTGCAAGAGGAATAAGATTGAGGGAAGTTTATGAGGGTCGCGTGCCCCGGACGAGATTGCACACGTGTGAAACCCCGTCCTTGGATAATATTCAAAGCGGTCAAAGTAACAAAACAGTTTCTATGTTAATTTCGACGAGTTTACATACCTTTCGTTTACTTTAATTTTTTCGGTTGACAACCGTAATAGGGGTAACAGATAAAACGAAAATTAGCCGACCATTTGTAGGGGATCTTTTATGGTTTTTAAGCGCTCATTTCAATAGGAGATTAGAAGGTAATCCTCTTTTATAGAGCCCCTAAAACTAATTACCCCCTTCCCATTTCCTCCTAAAGATCACCATATAAATAGAAGAGTTTGCTCGCTTTACATTTAAAGACTTCCACGGTTTGAAAACAAGGGAGGGGGATGGTAAATCTTTAACTCTATTATCTTACCAAGTTTTAAATAATTTATTCATGCTTCGGGCTTTTCGTTTTATATCCAAAATAGTCACTGATAAGAAAATATAATATCTTGGGATGCTAATTATTATTTAGAAATATTTGTGATACCCTCCGGTCAGTTAAATCCCTGTAATTTGAAACTCAAGGGATCGAGGGAATTTTTCAAATTATCGGGATTTTCAAAATAGCGGGATTTCAAAAGGAGTAAACAAAGAGAGAAAACGAAAGGAGGGAAAAAATTTATTTCAAATTATAGGGAGTTTGGCCAAAAAACTTCAAATTATAAGACGTTTTCCTCTTAGACTCGAAAACAAAAATTTTAAGTTATCGAGGGGACCGAAATGCATGTAATTTTTTCAATTTACCAGGATTTTCTTAAGGGACCGGACTTTTATTTTATTTTATTTTTTTTTTTTTTTCCAAATTAACGAGATTTTAAGTTATCGGGGTTCAAATTACCGGGATTTTACTGTATAATATATTTTGGAAAGAGCTCGTCAAACCCTACAAAATGGCTCACGGGTTTTTTGGAAAATTTCGAAAAAAAATAAATAACTTGGAAAATTTTTCGGAAAATAAGCGCAAAAAAAGAAAACTTAAAAAAATTTTCAAAAGAAAAACTCGGAAAATTTTTTGAACAAAAAAAACTTAGAAAATTTTTGCGTTTTGGGAAGAAGGTAAAGTAAAAACGTGAAAAAGTGTGGCAAAAAAGAGACGATGTTTCCGTTTTGTAAAAACAAAAAAGTAATAAGATAGAAAAATGGTTTAGTCATCAAAACAATGAAGCGAGGGGACACTAAAAAATCAAAACAAAACATTGTAGCGCCCTCCGTTTCTTTTACTCCTCGCGGCATTTTCCGCCGAATCTTTCTAAAAGGATTACGACGAAACTATTCATCGGATTTTCTTATATAATATATTTTTAGAAACAGCTCGTCAAAGCCTACAAAATGGATGACGGTTTTTTTTGTAAAAATGTTTTAGCCGAAAAATAAAATTTCTATTTTCCAAAGGAAAACTTTTTCGGAAAAACTGCTCCCAAGACCGTATGGGCATTTCCAAAATAAGGAGAACGAGCTTTTGTAAAAAATTTTCCGACGATTTTTAGTGCTCAAATATTGGAAAGTAATTTTAGGGGCGAAAGTGCTGCGATCTCTTTTTAGAAACACAATGCTCGGGCGGTATGGTGGGCCTTAAGAAAAGGGTCGTTCGGACCACGTGGAGGTAAAATAATTGGTGATCTTTTCCAATCATTAGGCCGCAATAATTATCTTCCTAGGTAGATTTATTTTCCTCAAAATCTATTTTGAAAATAGAATTACTATCGTAAAAGCAAAAGTGTGAAAAAAACTCTGGTCAAAAGAGCCTAAAGGTCTAGAAAAACTTATGAAAAATCAGATTTTCAAACAAAGTTTTATGTTTTATAGGTAATAAACCATTTTACACTTGAAGTCTGAAATAAAAATAGTTTTTACCATTTTAAGGTTGTAGAAATATTTTTAAAACGGTTTTGAAAAAGTTTTTTTATGTTTCCAGTAAAATTTAATAAACCTAAAGGTATAAAAACATGGAAGCCTAAAGTACAATAACTAGTTATTAAAAAACTTCCAAAGAGTTTATCTGGATTTAAACTTACGATTGTGAGCGAAAAAAGAAAGGATTTTCGAAAGGAGGTGAATGATTAAAAAAGTCCGAACCGTTGGAATCTTTCCGGTGCATTGTTAAGATAAATGACATTTTCACGTGTTCCCTCAAATGAAATAATCAGAGACAAAAAAAGGGGGTTTTAAATTTTTTTGGGACCGTTTTTCATAGCCTGAAGCTTCAGTATCGGGTATCAAATCACTTTTACAACTCCAATGGGATATTTACATATTTATAGCGAAATCCCGGAGGACATCATAATGATCGGCAACCCGTCGGTTATATTAGATTTTATACCCCCTTGAAACTTCAGTTTTTATATTTCTTTTCAAAAAAGGCTTTTTTAAAGGTAAATATTCATGATTTACCGGCTAATGACTTTAGGGGTTGTACGCTGTGGAGTTTGGAAACTTGGACAAGTTACCTATTGAGGAAATCTGTTTTCGATCTGGGGGGTTCTACGAAACTTTATAAAACGCCCTAATGTGAACGACTAACTTGCAGAAATGAGCTCCTCTCTATTAGCCTAAATGATTAAGACGTTTGACTAGTCAGCAAACTCCTCCCATGTCAAACAATCCCCTTAATTACTCTTAATTGGTTTAACTTCAATTAGTTTTCTTAAAAGTTTGGTAAAATATTTTTTTTTCTAAACTAAGTCAGAGATTTATTTTTGTTTTACCCCCCAAAAAACGCATTCAATATTGAAATATCATTAAAGATATTTATTTAGGTTCAAAAAGGCTTATCTGAAAGGCTTTTAAGGACTTTCCCACTGCGGTATTAAACTAGGCTATTGCTTGATCAATCGACCGTTAACTGACTGGACGGAAAGCGTTCGAGCGTTCGTTAACTCAAGCGATAAACGATTCGAACGTTTAACTCATGTGAGGGGGTTGGTAGGACTGGGAGGGCAATAATAGATGAAAAGGGTGAAAAGGATAAGCGAAGTCTTTTTTAGGTATCCTGCCCTGTATTGTCCGATTGTGGTTCCCATGGGAGGGGAAAAAAGAGAAAATATTCATACCTTTTAGGTTTAAATCCTCAAAAAGTATTAAAAAAACAGAAAATTATTTTTTAAAATAATAATGACAGCTTTCCTAAGATAATTTACAATTTTTTTTTAATTCTGAGTTTTCCATCCACTTTCGGAATACCAAAAGTACGGAGCAATTAGGGAAAAAAAGGCCGAACCTTTTAATTTATAGGAAAAGTTTTTTGACAGTGCGGTGGTAAAAAGCTACATCGATTTCTATGAGGTATAGCGCCAAAATGAGAGTTCCAAGCAATTGGGCCATACAGTTAATTTTTAAAATTAATTTTTGAAAAAGTTTAACAGATTTGGAGACTTTTTAAATATTAGGTGTACAAAATGAAACTCAGCCACAAGGTAAATGAATTTTGTAGATTTTAGCCGAGTTTCATTTTGTACACCTAGTAGTTCATTTTTTCAAAATTTTGAACATTTTAGGCGTTAAAGTCCATCAAAAGTTGACCTTCCCGTGTAAGAAGGTTATTGAAGTATAACCATTAAGAAGGTTAATTTTTAAAGGCTTGTAAATCGTAAACCGTTACAGATATTGAAAAAATGCACTAAATAAAATCTGTTGGAAATTCAATTCTCTTTAATTTTTATTCTTTTCATTTTTTCTCTAGGACGCGCTGTTTTCAAGATAAATTTATTTTAAAAAAAAATTATTTTCCGAAAATGGTGCATCCTAGAAAAAAATAATTAAGTACAAATTTATAGAAAATTAAATTTCCTACAATTTTTATTTATTAGGTGTACAAAATGAAACTCAGCCACAGGGTAAATTTGAATTTTGTAGATTTTAGCCGATTTTGTACACCTAATATGTCTGTGATTCCGGCAGGCCGTAGCATATTTTTTTTTCGAAACACTTTAGGGCCACAATTTTCAATCGATTTTCACCTTTTCCCACAATTTTCCTAAGTCGGTGAAAAATTACGGACTCCGTCAGATTCTCACCTAATTGCACCGTGCAATCCAGGGTTGATTGGCTGAAAACCGAAGGAGAAGAAATTAAAGTTACGACAAAAAATACTCATAGCTCAGAATCCAAAGAGGAGGGGGACAAATCTATGTTTTATCTTCTAAGCCGCGCCAAGGGAGGTGAGTATTAAGTGAATTAAAATGAGATTTATCAAGGGATTCCACTCAAGAAGATTGCATTTCCCCTCAAGTTATATAACATACAAAATAATTTTCTTTATATTTGCCTTTTTTCCACCTTCTATTCACAACAGAAAGCAAACATCGACATTTGGAGGCGTCCTTGTTTATTTAACCGTAATATGTTATTTTAATATTTATATATGAGTGACAATGAATATATTGTATTACCCAGAGGCGTTTAATGTTGATTAGTGACACATCCCCCTTAGGGGATAATTAATTCATGAGCCAATATTTAACCTCAAATGAGACTCAGGTTTAAACCACGAAAATTCTGACAAATAAAATTTCACTTCAAACCTTTCTATGTCAAAAAAATAAAAAGGAAAATCAATTTTAATTGACTAAAATCCGAAAGGTTTAGTCAATATTGGATTTTCCAGAAGATACCTCCTGATTTTCTAAATCGAATTTAAGGAAGGCCTTCTTTTTAATTTTGGTCGTCTTAATGTCAGCTTCGATCAGAGGAGAAATCGTTCTTCCACAAATTGGAATTTCCAGATAAAAATTTTGAAGACAAAAAAAAATTTAACTTTTGTAAAATAAGGACTAAAAATTATCTGTTTTAAGTGGTTGGTTTAATTATAGTCAATATTCCTCGAACATTTTGCGATCCCCAGGGCAGATAATCTCGTATCGCGCCATATGCTTTATGCGCAATTCAACAGTTTTATCAATACAAAAGATAAGAGAAAAGAGGAAAAACAAGCTCTAAATAAACGCTTCGTCGTAATTTATAGGGTTTTTTGTGCAAAAAAAGTGTCCGTCGGGCCTTTTAATAAACGAAAATTTTGATAAAATGATAAGGGGAATCTGATAAAACAAAGTAAAATAGGTGTTTTTTTTTTTTTTTTTTTCAAAATAATGAGTCATACACTACTCAACAAAATTAAAGGATTACTTAACTTCCTTAAAGAGAAGGAAAAATATAAGAGAGGGAAATATTAAGAGTTTTATTATAAGGAGTGTTGCGTAAAAATTTTGTGCAAATCGGTTGTATTAGGTGTACAAAATGAAACTCGGCTAAAATCTACAAAATTCAAATTTACCCTGTGGCTGAGATTCATTTTGTACACCTAATAAATAAAACTTGTAGGAAATTTAATTCTCTATAAATTTGTACTTAATTATTTTTTTCTAGGCTGCACCATTTTCGGAAAATAATTTTTTTTAAAATAACTTTATCTTGAAAACAGTGCGTCCTAGAGAAAAAATGAATAGAATAAAAACTAAAGAGAATTAAATTTCCAACAGATTTTATTTAGTGCATTTTTTCAATATCTGTAACGGTTTACGATTTACAAGCCTTTAAAAATTAACCTTTTTAATGGTTATACTTCAATAACCTTCTTACACGGAGAAGGTCAACTTTTGATGGACTTTAACGCCTAAAATGTTCAAAATTTTGAAAAAATGAACTACTAGGTGTACAAAATGAAACTCGGCTAAAATCTACAAAATACCCTGTGGCTGAGTTTCATTTTGTACACCTAATAATATTAAGGTAGAAAATGGACCCCTACCGGGAAATGCCTCTCTCGCCCGTCAAACAACTCACATTTCAAACAGCCACTTTTTCAAAATTCAAAAATCGGCCTCGAGGATATCGAGGAAGAAAAATGGTCAAAATATTATTATTTTTAAAATGACGTTGGACGGAAGAAAGGTGGAAATTTCATGATCGACATTTTACCTTCTAAAGAGGAATCTTGAGAAAAGACGTTTTTCTGTTTATTATAATTCCTTCCCTTTTTGAACATCACTTAAGAACTTTAAATGGGAACCCCTAAAAATTATGATTTGACTTTTAAGTCTTACAAAGGCCCTCATAAATGGAAGGAGGGGGAAAGGAAGTGAGTTTGAAAGTTGGGATCCGCTCAGTCATTTTTTTCGCTCCAGTTTTTCGAAGTCGGAAATTGGGTCTTACAGACCCCTTACAATGTTTATCGAACTGGTGCCAAGCATAGGTTTTTTAGAGGAAAATTTAAAATTTTGAGAGTTCCTTTTTTCGGGTAGGACCAGCGCTTTACATCGGGATTGATAGTTTTATCGTTTTAGGATTTTCTTGGATTGGTTTTTGTCTTCTTAGCGCCGCCATTTATCGGCCTCCGGAGGTCATATTTCAGGGAAAGAGTCAATAAAATCGACGTCGAACATCTGTCGACCTTTCCTCGTTAGTTCGATAAATTTTCAACATTCTAAACCTTTTTTTCGCTGAGAAAACTTAAAATATTTTCCCGTTTACTCAACGGCGAAGTGTTTACCGATATCCCACGATACGAAACCGCAAAATGTGGCTTCTAGTACGTGGGCTTTAACGTGAGTAATTTGACCTTTTAAAAGCTCCACCGGTAATTATGAAAGTGGGTGGTTAAACAAGGGTTTCTTTATAAAAAATAATATATTTTTTAAATATTTGAAATATGTAGGCGTTTTCTATGGAGTTTTGGAAACGTCAATAACTCTCGCTTTTCACGTAAGGGAATTTTCTTGCTTTCTAGAAGTTTAGGACCAGGGGAGAAAACAGAATCGTATTTTATCTCGAAAATTAAGTCGAATTTCTCTCCCTCATCCTTTTTGTATAATTCGAATTTTCTCCGGGGGTTGAATATCGTGGGTGTCACTTGGAGCCGAAGGCGAGTTCGTGGGTGTAACTTTTCCTCTCCCCCCCCCCCCCTTCAGGAACAGCAGTCAGTCTATAAAATTTTAGAAAAGTTTCAAGTTTTCTCAAAATAAGAGAAAGGAGAGAAACATTTTTTATTGTTTTAAACTTTTCTCTCTTTTCGCTAAAGCAGCCTTTTATTTGAAAAATTGTCGAGGGGGAAAAAACCATTATTAGCTTATCAATCACAATGACGTATTCCGATCTAAACTATAACCCAATTCAGTTTATTAAGTTTTTATTCGTCATTATTTACTGGCCAAAAAATCCGTTTATTACCGAAAGAAGCCCGAAAAATCTCTGGAATTCGGGCCACTTATTAGGTGTACAAAATGAAACTCGGCTAAAATCTACAAAATTCAAATTTACCCAGTGGCTGAGTTTCATTTTGTATACCTAATAAATAAAAATTGTAGGAATTTAATCTCTATAAATTTGTACTTAATTATTTTTTTCTAGGATGCACCATTTTCGGAAAATAATTTTTTTTAATAAATTTATCTTGAAAACAGTGCGTCCTAGAGAAAAAATGAATAGAATTAAAATTAAAGAGAATTAAATTTCCAACTGATTTTATTTAGTGCATTTTTTCAATATCTGTAACGGTTTACGATTTACAAGCCTTTAAAAATTGACCTTCTTAATGGTTATTCTTCAATAACCTTCTTACACGGAGAAGGTCAACTTTTGATGGACTTAAACGCCTAAAATGTTCAAAATTTTGAAAAAATGAACTACCAGGTGTACAAAATGAAACTCGGCTAAAATCTACAAAATTAAAATTTACCCTGTGGCTGAGTTTCATTTTGTACACCTAATAAATTTTTGAGCAAAAAAAAAAAAAAACTATTTGTACTAATTTTTGGAAGTTTCGCAAAAAATTTGGTCCAATAAACCTACTTTATGCCAATTTTTCACCGTTTTGCAAAACTTTTTTTTTCAATAAGGAACCTTCTTTTAACTCATCTTACGTTTGTGGAGGTTTTTAGACCTTTTTTACCCACAATTTTTGAATTTGAAAATTAATTTTAAAATCAAAATTAGTTCAAATATCATTGAAAAAAAAATTTGGAATTGAAAACAAAATTGGTTCACCGTGGGAAATATCCTAAATCCCGTCATCGAAGGTAAATATTTTCCCTGTGTCGTACAGCCGGCGAGCATTTCTCCTCCGGCTTTTCATATAAATTTCTCCCTCTCCATCTAGACCGAGTTCAAACCCTGGTTATTATTCATACAGAGGAGATTGAGTTGAACGTCGGAAAAAAAAATTGTCTAAAGGCGAATAACTGGAAAACTTGACTTGTAAATACACATTCACTTTTTTTTTTCATGTTCACAGTGTGAACTAAATTTTAACTTTTTAAGGCTATACGACAAGTTCTCTTTTTCACTTCGTTCTCGGGCTTTTCAGGATTTTTCCTCAGTTTTGGAAACCCGTTTTTTGCAATATTTTCCTCGATCTTTCTGCCTAGAAAACCCCTTTTGAACAAATTTTTGGCCGTTTTTCTCGTCCACTTGGCAAAAAAGAACCAAAAACGAATTTTGGAGAGTTCTGCTCAGTTTTTTCGACGGAGAAACCCATTTTTATTCTGACATGAGATGATTTCCTCGATTATGGGGCATATAATATTGAAATGGCATTATGGCGAAAGCCCCCGCCTGGGTCCCGCACTCTCTCTCCCTTGTAAAAACCCAAATCGGTTGGACAAAAAGAAAAAGAATAACATAACTAATAGTTTAACACTATTGGTTCATGTTCTATAAATAGAAAAAAATAAAAAAAAAATCCATTTGAACAGGAAAAAATAATCAAATAAACCATAAAATTAATTTTAAAAAAAATTTAAGAATTATTAAATAATTAAAAGTTTAAATAATTAAAAGAATAATTTAAAAAATAAAATTTGTTGAAGGTGTTGGTCAGCCGGGCCACAGAATTTTGGCCCAAAATTTGGCCGAAACACTCAACGAAAATAGTCATAAAAAATAAAAAACAGTTAGATTTCGAAGAAAAGAAATCTACATAAAAAAGACTTTGAAAAAAAAATCTACCTAAAAATCAAGCTAAAAAGTATCTCTAATTTATTTTTACAGATGACTTAAATTCTAGGGCCAACCAAATTTGCTTCTTACTTTTTTCCCCCGAGATATTTAATAAATTCTTTAATTCTCCAAAGAAAATAAATACAATTGCTAATTAAAAAAATTAATGAATCAAATCTTACCTTTTAAAATTATCAATAAAACAGGTTTAAAAAACACTATTTTTAATATAAATTTTCTAGACATAATTTGTTTAAAAGAATAAAATAGAAATGAAAATAGTAATTTAAACAGAAACCTGTTAGATTAAAATTATAATTTTATTTTTTAGAGTTTTTACGAAATATTTTTTGAACCTCCTTTATTTATGGTCGAGTGAATTAATTAGCACGAAGCCGTGTGAAGTGGTGAGGGGTTTTGCAATAAATAATTCAACAAGTAGTTGCTTTCATTAATAAAAAGAGCATTCAATTTAAAGGGGGTCTCTAAAAAAAATTCGTTGGTAAAATATTTTAATCCTTTTTCGAAAAAAAAAATTTAAATATTGATGAATAAAAAAAAAATTAAAAGTGTCAAGTTACATACATTGTCAGTTTAGCGGGTCGATCAACAGGTGCAACTTGCTCCGGCAAGGGACAAGATAGGTACTCTGGGCCTCGAGCTAACGTGAGGGAGGCTTCGCCCCCCAAAGCATGCGCGGGTCCCCCCTCCACCCCCGATCCTGTAAGCCCGTCGGACCCCCTGCTAGTGCTACATCTTCTCCACCACCTCCTCTTTCTCCACCTCCAATCGATCTATCGAAACTCACCCCGGCAATAATTGTTCCTATTCATGTCTCCCTCTTTCTCACTTAATGATCCCCTTCTTTTTTAAAAATGCAAGTCTCTTTTATGTGCTCAAATAAAAATTGTCCAGGCGTTTTTAAGGTTTTCATGCTGTAAAATAGCCATAAAAATGCCATTCCGGGCGAAAGGGGAGAGGATTGATATTATTGTTCTCTCTTCTGTTGTTTTTAGTCTTTAGATGTCCCGAAAAAAATCGTAATTGTTTACCAGGAAAGAAAAACCCGGGTTTTTAGTAGTCATAGAACAAAATATGCAACAAAAATTTGACTTAGTCGAAAGAGGTAGAAAAAGCCCAAAAATCTGGTAAAAAGGGAGCTTCTCCGAAGAAGAAAGGAGAAAAACAACCAGAAATCTGGCATAAACAGGGTTTCTGCCACCGTAAAGTCAGAGTCCACCGTAGATTTATTGCAAAACAAATAAACTCTTTTTCACGACTTCTTCGCTAAACTGGGCTACAGCCAGGCAATCAATCAATCCAAATATGTGATATTGATCCCGAAGAATTCGAAAATTTATAAAAACGTTCTCGGAACGTTTTCAAAGCTCCCCTTGGTGTAACGCTTAAAAATAGTAATGGAAATGTATTTTTGGTTGAAGTATCGAGGGAAAGCACAAAAATCTGATAAAAGGGACTTTCTAGGCCAAAAAAAGTGGTATAACACCCGAAAAAAAAAGTGATAAAGAACCGATAAAATAAGGTATCTATTAGGTGTACAAAATTAAACTCGGCTAAAATCTACAAAATTCAAATTTACCCTGTGGCTGAGTTTATTTTGTACACATAATAGATAAAAATTATAGGAAATTTAATTTCTATAAATTTGCACTTAATTACTTTTTTCTAGGATGCACCATTTTCGGAAAATAATTTTTTTAAAAATAAATTTATCTTGAAAACAGTGCGTCCTAGAGAAAAAATGAATAGAATAAAAATTAAAGAGAATTAAATTTCCAACAGATTTTATTTAGTGCATTTTTTCAATATCTGTAACGATTTACGATTTACAAGCCTTTAAAAATTAACCTTCTTAATGGTTATACTTCAATAACCCTCTTACACGGAGAAGGTCAACTTTTGATGGACTTTAACGCCTAAAATGTTCAAAATTTTGAAAAAATGAACTACTAGGTGTACAAAATGAAACTCGGCTAAAATCTACAAAATCAAAACCCTGTGGCTGAGTTTCATTTTGTACACCAATACTTGTCAAGATCAAAACATTTCATTTTCAAAAAATTGTTTTTCCTGTACAAAAGAGACCGGTTGATAGGAAAAGCGCATTAAAAAAAACTTTATTATTTTCTAGGAATGAAAAAAACGTTTTCAGGGTCTTTGTTGGAAAATGCACCTTTTTAGAAGATTTGAGAGTTTTCTTAATTTAAATAAATGTAAGTTTCGCTTCAAATAACTTCAGAAAAAAAATTTTGATAAAGCGAAGGTAGTAATTCATGCGTACAGCACCTGTAGAATGGCTACTTGTTGCTATGTCGCGTCAATTCATTTTAATTCGCTATTGACGCTCGGTCTTGAACGGAACTCAAACATTTACTCGTCGCATGTTGATTTCGAATGATTTATTAAACTATTTTACGCTCAAATCCCATCTTTTATATTAAAGTTCAAAAACAGAAGGGAGTTTTAGGCGAAAATACGGAGGTGATCTCAGTCT
Organism: Orius insidiosus; assembly: GCA_014119065.1. Lineage (NCBI taxonomy): Eukaryota > Metazoa > Arthropoda > Insecta > Hemiptera > Anthocoridae > Orius > Orius insidiosus. Next base: position 84,654 of record JACGAQ010000799.1, read on the forward strand.
AAAATGTCACGGAGATTAAAGAGGATTAAAATGAGTTCGGATCGAAGGGGATTATTCGCGGAATAACATACATGAATGTCAATTAAAGTTTTTGTCTCGTTGATAAAAAAATAACAAAATTTAAAGGTTTTTTCCCCAAAATGTTGCGACAGTCCGACTTAATTTCAGACAAAAGATTAGATATTGATCCCTAAACTCTTTCAACAGCAAAGAAAAATTAAAATATTCTTTTTTTAAAGCTCCAGCTTTTTGTTTTTATCCTAAAATAAAACTTAGGAAAAATTCACAAAATTTGGTTAAAGGGGGCTTGAAAATTTAAATTTAAATCTAAATAAAACTCTTGAATTTAGTTGAAAGTGAATTCTTAATCAAAAGAAGTAGGGGAGACCAAAAACCTGGTAAAAAAGGAGTTGCCTGGAGAAAAACCAAGAACTACGAAAATCCAGTAAAGTAGGGATTTCAGGGCCGAAATAATTAAGGAAAATTTTGAAATTCGGATAAAAAAAGGACCTCCTTTGCCTAATAATGAAGATCAAAAATTGGCGGGAGGGCGAAAGAAAGAAAAAATCGGTTCAAAGCTGCCGGTACAGACAAAGTTGAGATCGGTAAAGATCAATATTCGATTTGACCCACCAGGGTCTGGAAGACCCTTCCCCACTTGGAGGGTATCACAATAACTTCTTTAAGGAAGTTAAAACGTCCAAAAATTAAAAGAGGTTTTCAGGCGTCAGATTGGATTTCAAAAAGATGTCTATATCAGAAAAGTTGGAAGAAAACGTCCGTAATTTAATATTTAAAAAACTAAAAATTTGAAGAGAAAAATTTAAATTATTAGGTGTACAAAATGAAACTCAGCCACAGGGTAAATTTGAATTTTGTTGATTTTAGCCGAGTTTCATTTTGTACACCTAGTAGTTCATTTTTTCAAAATTTTGAACATTTTAGGCGTTAAAGTCCATCAAAAGTTGACCTTCTCCGTGTAAGAAGGTTATTGAAGAATAACCATAAGAAGGTTAATTTTTAAAGGCTTGTAAATCGTAAACCGTAACAGATATTGAAAAAATGCACTAAATAAAAGCTGTTGGAAATTTAATTCTTTTTAATTTTTATTCTATTCATTTTTTCTCTAGGACGCACTGTTTTCAAGATAAATTTATTTAAAAAAAATTATTTTCCGAAAATGGTGCATCCTAGAAAAAAAATACTTAAGTACAAATTTATAGAGAATTAAATTTCCTACAATTTTTATTTATTATTTGTACAAAGTGAAACTCAGCCACAGGGTAAATTTGAATTTTGTAGATTTTAGCCGAGTTTCATTTTGTACACCTAGTAGTTCATTTTTTCAAAATTTTGAACATTTAGGCGTTAAAGTCCATCAAAAGTTGACCTTCTCCGTGTAAGAAGGTTATTGAAGAATAACCATAAAGAAGGTTAATTTTTAAAGGCTTGTAAATCGTAAACCGTAACAGATATTGAAAAAATGCACTAAATAAAAGCTGTTGGAAATTTAATTCTCTTTAATTTTTATTTTATTCATTTTTTCTCTAGGACGCACTGTTTTCAAGATAAATTTATTTTTAAAAAATTATTTTCCGAAAATGGTGCATCCTAGAAAAAAAATAATTAAGTACAAATTTATAGAGAATTAAATTTCCAACAATTTTTATTTATTAGGTGTACAAAATGAAACTCAGCCACAGGGTAAATTTGAATTTTGTAGATTTTTGCCGAGTTTCATTTTGTACACCTAATAAAAGAGATTTTTTCGGCTGGAATATCTGTAAATAAGGAACGTTCTAGAACAAAGAAACCTAGGCGTGTTAAAAAATGAAAATTCTCTGACGAAAATTCATGGAAAACTCACGAATGCCCAGAAAAAAATAGGATTTATTTTCCAAATTTAATTTTAGGTTAGTCCATCGTAGGTTTATTGGAAAACAAATAAACTCTAAAAAAAAGTTCTTTTCTTTATTTATTTTGAATCTCAATAACGTCAACTATTCCACTCAGGTCCGTATGAAGCCATTGAAATTGTAGGGAATGATTTAAAAAAAGGATATTTTTTAACCCTACCGCGTTGGTTGTCGACCTCTCGAATTCAATAGGGAAGTGAGAGTGGCTGGGACGACAAAAGAGTTGAAAAACCCCTGCCTTCTATCTTTCTTCCTGATTCGAATAGCGTTTTAGCTTCAAGTGCTTTTTTTATCCTGCGTGGAGGGGAAAAAAAATCCCTCAAGTAAAAACGGAAAAAAGGAATCATTAGAAGATCATGCTGATTTCATCTGATTTAGTAATGTCTTGATGGAAACCGGATTTGCATGCCTTCTCTCCAAGGTTCTCCGAGGCAAATATTTGACCCCCATTACAAACCTTGTTCCGGAGGATCCCAACAAATTTTCGACCAATCAATATCCTTTGATACAGAAACCGATACGAAAAGTACAAAGAAAAAAAATTGTAATTTAAAAAGAATCCGAAACCATATTCTCCCATCCGAAATGAACAATTTTAGGTTTCCCCGAAAACGTGAGAGGATTCACCAAGTGGCTAACCACAATTGGAGATTTCATGATAAAAACTTGTATTTATTTTGAAATTTCTTATATAATATTTTCCCTCCATTGATAACATACACGAGACGATAATAGAGGGGGGAAAAAATTTACTCAACTTGTGCGGGCGGTTCAAAGCTCTAGAGAACATTGTAGGTCGGAAATGTGTTTTGAATACGAAATGAGAAAGCGATATTTATAAAAACAGGAAAATATGGGGGAAAACGGTTTTTTGAACGTTGAAATCCCATTGATTATTTCTCGAGGATCTTAATAGGTAGAATTAATACGAGGAGATCCTGGTAATTAGAAACGGGCTAACCTGTTTACACCAGTTATTAGCCGCTCAGGGGAATATGTGGTCTCTATTTATAACCTACACGCAGTCCTTACATTAATTAGTTTTTAGGTGGATTTTTTAAACATTTGCAATCGAGGAAGTAGTATCACAATCAAAAATTTATGTGATATTAATACATAATAGGAAATGAGGGAGAGAGAATGAGAAAAACGATTATTCCACGACCGGTTTCGGCCTAACAGACATCACATGTCTAACAGATGGACTATTTCCTTGTTTTTTCATCTTATCTTTTCTTTACTTAGCTCTTACTATTAGGGGTACAAAATGAAACTCGGCTAAAATCTACAAAATTCAAATTTACCCTGTGGCTGAGTTTCATTTTGTACACCTACTAAATAAAAATTGAAGGGATATTTAATTCTCTATTTTGTACTTAATTATTTTTTTCTAGGGTGCACCATTTTCGGAAAATAATTTTTTTTTAAACAAATTTATCTTGAAAACAGTGCGTCCTAGAGAAAAAACGAATAGAATAAAATTAAAGAGAAATAAATTTCCAAAAGATTTTATTTTGGTCATTTTTTCAATATCTGTAACGGTTTACGATTTACAAGCCTTTAAAAATTAACCTTCTTAATGGTTATACTTCAACAACCTTCTTACACGGAGAAGGTCAACTTTTGATGGACTTTAACGCCTAAAATGCTTAAAATTTTGAAAAAATGAACTACTAGGTGTACGAAATGAAACTCGCTAAAATCTACAAAATTCAAATTTACCCTGAGGCTGAGTTTCAATTTATAGGTACACCTAATAATTACGGGAGAAAAGAAATCTTAGGGCTTCTTCTAAGCCAACGCTTGGTAGATTATTTATATTTTAAAGTTAAAGGGGGCTTATTATTTTAATTAGTTAAAGTTTGAGTTGGAAGCCGAAAAGTTAACACTGGGTTGGGTGTGCGTTCCGATGGCCGGGGGCCGAAACAGCGAAGCCATTATGCGGACCTGCTGGGTCCCGACCGATATCCCGGACAAACAACACAAAGGGCACTCTTTCAAATCACCCACTCTTTTTTTAAAGAAGGACGGCTTTATTAAAATTTATTGCTCGTTGAATCCGGTAGCTTTTCTGGCTGAATGATCTCGTAGGTTGATTTGGTCCCTTGTGTTGACATTGGATGATTACATGGAAGTTTTATTATCGACGAAAATGAAGGCTGGGCGAGATTTTTTTTTCTGTAGGCGAATCTTCGCAAAAATACCTTTCAAGGTCAAAAAATACATTTCTATTTGCTTTTCTTTTGAGAAAGTACCCGGAATAAGAACTTCCTGACAAGAATATAACGCGCCAGAAAACCTTGATTTGGGGTTTCTTGGCCAAAATACTGAAGAAAACTTCTTCAAAAAGAGAAGGTTTCGCTTGGCCTAAAAATAAAGAAAAACGATCTGAACGGGGTCTGAAAAAAGAAAATCATCTCAAATTGAGGATTAAATTAAGTTTTAGGTAAATAGAAGCCA